>JAOWBB010010186.1:0-81474 GCA_028565995.1 Ricinus marginatus
CTCTCTCTTTTAACACACAGTTCATAAGTATATTTTGTTGAAGCTTGAGAAGAAAATAAAATTCCGCGTGGCTTTTCTTTGCTTCACGGCAAATGAATAAAAAAAAAAAAAACAGGTATCTGAATATTAATGTTGTACGTCCTCTTTTTATTTTTTCTAGGTTCAAATCAGAATAAGGGAGTTTAGAAATTATGTGTGTTGATGGAAGATATGCAACCTGTTCTATGACAACGTGGCACGTCTTTATGCTGTTTCATGCTCGAGTGTCCAAGAGTTTTCCCTTTCGGCTTAAAATCTTAAAAGCGCGACCGATAAATACAAAAAAATTATTATAGGTAAAATGACTAAAAAAAAAAAAAAAAAAAAAAAAAAAGAGTTACGGTTTCTAGTTAAAAGTTACTTTATCTGGCAACAATAAAAATATAAATATGAATAGGTAGATTCATATCCTTTAGAGATATCTTTTAGTCTTATTGTTCTGTTGGTATACGTCTTTTTTCGCCGGAATGCAATGGAAAGGTGTTGACTGCACTGGAATATTTGTTCTTTTTGAATGGGGAACGAGCAAATTGATAAAATATTTAGGAATGAATGTATCTTAACTTCATTTTTGCGAAAATAACGAGGTTTGTCGCGCGACAAATATTATCGGGATGAAATTCCATGTAATTATTTTGCAAGACATATTCGAATATTTTATTTAGAGGTAAGTTCATATCTTTCGAGACATCAGCAATTTTCGATGCGTATTAATGATGCACGGAGTGACGATGCACAAATGAATTTGTGAAAATTTAAATTTCCGGTTTTCCGGAATTTTCCGGATTTCCCTCCGGTTTTATTTTTTAGCTTTAGGTTTTGAGATTGAATGTATCGGACGTTGCCTTCATTACTTTCTGTATTCGGTCTATAAATATAAATTAGGGATGGCCTTTAATTTTGGGATTTGAGCTTGTTTTAGAGAATTTAAACATGGATTCAATCGATAAATTCAGGTAATGAATTTACCCAACCTAACCCAAGCGTTGCGTCGTTAAAAAGAATCCCGAAAATACTTAAAACGGAATATTTTTGTAATTAAACCGGAATGGCCTCTTATTAATCAAGGAAAGTTCTGGAAAAAGCCATCCCTGGAAAAAATGGAAAATGTGTGGCAGTCGTTCGCTGTCGGCGTCAGCGGCTCTTCCTTCTCCGTTTATCGAGGGCAAAAATGATGGTTCCGTCGAAATGAAATTGCTGATGAAGACCCAAGATCGAGGAGCTCCAGAGTAAGGCTCGCTGAGGAAATTTATTAGTTTCCTCCGTGTGGTTCTGCGGAGTAAGACGCCCGGAGTTTTAGGCAAATTTTTCACTTTATCCCGGCTTTATGCGTCCAGTCGGGTCCTGTTATTGTAAGGTCCGAATCGCCTTCTTCCGCTTTCCCGATTTTCTTCCCCGGTCAAAGTGATCGCGGGGCCGGAAACCACCGCCGTGCATTTGTCCGCACGTGCCCGGGATCACGCCTTCGAGCTCTTTCGGAAGCATCCCCGAAAGTAAATGGAGCAGGGAACAAGTTTGAGTGCCCCACGAAGGGAAGCTTTACGAGAATTTTATGATATTATTTTTCCTTTCCCTTTTCGTGGCATCGACGGCGTAAATCACGACTTTCCTCGTTAGCAATTTTAGGTGAAAATCCTAAGCCGGCACGTCGATCCGGTCAACTTTCTTCAATCGTGATTCGGCCATTAAAATCTGTCGTCTCTTCCCTCGGACGATTTTCCCCTGGCGAAAATCGAACGAGCGAATTTTTCCAAAGTTGGCATTCCGCTGCGACCGCATCCGGGAGGCAGAACCGTCCTTCCCTGCAAAGGGGGCGCGCTGCCTCCCTTGTCCGGATTCGTTTCGCGTTTACTGCTCGGCCGCGCTGAGCAAAAGCCCCGAACCTAAAACGCGTGCTTTAATCGCGGATTATTCCTGGCATTTGTGCACTTTGGATTTTGCTCGCCGAATCCGATTTGCCTTCAAATATTGCAGGGCTTTGAGATGATTCGGTGGCGGCGGCTGCTTCAAGCTCGCATTTAGCCGAAGGGAAAGATGAAAAGCTCCTCGCCGCGCAGCATGAAATTTTCCCTTTGGGAGCCTTTTGGGGCATCCCGAACCGAGGCGCGATTTTCCCGCTTCGTCCGACGGAAACGAGAAAACTTGACCCGCACGAGTTTCCCAAATTTTCCCCGATGCTCGAGCACTCTCAATTTTCGCTGTGACCGCCATCGGTAACTGCTTCGGGTCGCTTTGCTTCCCTGCTGTCCTCACATTTCCTGGCAGTCCGATGGATCGTAAAGTGCAAATTCCGTGCCTCGCGTGGCGGATCGAAATTTATTTATTTATAAACCCGGATTTCGAATGTGTCTTGCCCGGAAGACCGTGCAGGCATTCATCTCCTTCCTTTGCAGGCATAATCAATCAGCTCTATTCATCTTGAGACAAATCGTTTCGGGACCAGATTCTTTATAATAAAGTGAACAATACAAATTTTTAGATGGTAAGAGCCGCTTCAGCAAAGTAATTCATAAAACATCGAATGATTTTGAATGAATCCTCGAAAGATTCAGAATGTATTTTATTTTTGCAAACTCAAAGTAAAAAACCATTTCAAAGGGATTGTGCTTTCATGCTGATTCATTAACAACAATAAACCTAAAATGTAAAAAACATTGCGGTGTTAGATAAAATGAAACCTTTCTTCAAAACCATAGTTAATTTATAAATCTCAATGCCCGATCTTTACCATCCAAGATCGACGTAAAAATAATAAAATCTAACGATATTTTTGTATTTTTTACCCGAAGATTCTGGTCATCTCTTAATTGTTATCTGTAAAAATAAATAAATAATGATTTTTTCACTGTTATCTTTATATTTTTTTAAGTATTAAAAAAATATATTTCGTGTTAAAAAAAAAAAAAATTTTCTGCATGTTTTTCATTGCACTGATATTCCAAAGTATTTTAACCGAGCGTCGATGATGACAAAATCGATTCGCTTAAAATATTTTGCTGATACATTAAGAGGGACAATTTCAAGGGGAAAAAAAAACGCAACTGGATTCTCGTCAGCTACATTTGTGGCTGTTCGGGGATGAACGCGTCCATTAAAAGAGGAAGTTTCGCCACGTGCGGTGATGACTTTTAGACCGAGTATCGAGGTGCGGGCGGAGAATCGCGGCCACAGCGAAATCAGGTACGCAGAAAGGTAAGCGCATGTTAATTCTTATTCGAAAATCTGGAAAGGGCGCAATCCTCATCCCGTCCCGAGATCCGCCAGGACGGGAGGAAACCTTCGCTTTTTCCCTTTTGGTTCAAGCCAAAGAAAAGCTTTGCGTTTCTGCGTTTGATTTATTGCGTCCCAATCTGTCGGGGCACGCCGACCCCGGTCGGGTTACGCATTCACGCCTTTTTTATGTTCATTTACAAATGGCATTATTAAAAATTTGAGATCTGGCAAGTGAAACCCAGATTAAAGGGAATATGGCAAATAATCTGGCCACGCCCATCTTAATGCCAGCAACGTCCTGCGACGTCGCGGGCACGAGGCGGCCCGGCGTCAGGCCGGAAAGGTTCGACTCGACGGGAGGCCTCGCCGAGAAATGCCTTCGGATGGAGCTAGCTCCAAGCTGTCGTTCAGGCAGCACAAGAAGAAGAAGAAGAAGAAGAAGAAGATTGGTACCTTAAAACGTGTTGCAATCCATTAATTAGCAACTTGTTTCGAGTCGCCTTTCACCGAATCCTGCAAATTAAGGCGTTGGAGGCCCGGGACGGGATCGGAGCGAACGGGACGTTGACTTCTTATCAGATGTGCGTAATAACCGCGTTGGGCTCGTTTTCAAACTTCGCGTTATGCAGGACCGGCTTACGGCTCTCGGCAATTTGATTTCGGGCGTCGCAGAAGTGAGCGTCCTGAGCGCTTTGGGCCCTTCCATCGCGCACTTTTATCCACAGTTTTCGCTTAAATCCCCGCGAAAGGCTCCTGCGAGCGCTCCTTATAACCGCGAACGTGTCAGGAACCTGGTTTTCAAATCGATTGTCCTTTTCATATTTCGTGCGGCCTTTTAAAAAAGGATAAGGTAAAAGGCTTTGTGCGCGACGAAAAAAAAAATAATAATAATTTCCATCACATAGGGGATGCTTGAGGTTAATTTTGATGCAAAACAAGATTTTGAGGTCGTCCACGGTTTCGCATTTGAACCGGGGAAATATCACTCAAATATTCCCGCGGCACGGCGTAAAAATATTTACCTCAAGATACACCAAAATGTACAATGCCTAACCACGGGAAAAATGTAAAGAGTTTACACAAGAGAACACGGTTTTATATTAATAAATAATTTCGCAACATATGAATTTATTTGATGATGCATTAAAATTATTTTTTAATATACACATTGTTTAAATAATAATATATTTATGCATTTTTGAACCAAGTTTTTCATAATTTATTATTTTAAAATTTTAATAAGAGCGACGATGATTTTCAATAAATTTACTCGCGAAAAGTTTAAACGTAAATAATTAAATTTTTTTTTTTTTTACATAAATTTAGATAATTCGAAAACTTTTAACTTTCCATAACCTGGAATCGGATATTACAAGAATGAAAACTATGTTAAAGCATTGAAAAATGATGATCAAACAATTTCATATACCAGCCACGTAAAGTCTAATTTTGCGCCCTGTGCTTCCGCTCATATACTTTCCATATAATTTACATAAAGTTCAACCTTTGTAGATAATTCAGTTTCATTTGTAGCTGCTGCACGGAGATACATCTGTATGAATGTCATGTTTTAAAAATTAACAGTAACGAATCAATATTAACATTTCCCGAGGAATTTTATTTTTATTTTTTCCTGGTTCAGCGTGCGCTTTTAATCACTCCGGGGATCGTTTTGTGCCAATGAATTATCCAAATAATGATGGTCCGAATGTGGACGTCTCAATCTTGGGTACGACTCAGGTCCAATGGGACATTGAATTTCTCCATGTGAGTGACCGTCCCGCAGACTTTGCTGGATTTGCTAGCGAGTAAACTGCTGCGGGTTTACAGGCACGGTTCGCAAAGCACATTGGTGCGGGTCGTCCTAAGGAGGTGCGCGCTCCCTTTTTCTTTCCTCCTTGCAGGACGGGTGCACCGTTTCATTTCGTGCTGTGCAACCTCTCGAGAGCACTCTGTACATACAGAATTTGTGTATAATTGTCATAACAGGTTTGTTCGCAGGGTCACTGCCCCTGACTTTGGCCTCTTCATCTCGTGCACCCGAGAGGATTTCTCCATTTAACATTAATTCCACACATCTCGAATGTGGCATTGCAGCAGTTTCGACTTTTATTGCAGCCGATCTTTTATTTATTTATTTTTATTAAGAAATAACCTGAAAAAGAGGCTTCGAAATGCTAACAGGTACGTTCCAAGCTGCTAATTACAATCGTATAAGGGACTCGCCTGATCAGTTTTATTTTTTTAAATACAAATATTCGCCGAAAAAAAAGAAACAGGTCTTTTAATCATAAATTTATGGTGGGATTTCGTTGATTTTTCCCTCGAAAGATGCCATCCATTCCTTTCTTAAGGGTTGAAAGAATGGGCTTTAATGCCCGGAGAAGGTTTTCCGCTGGAGTAACTGCCTGCTAAACACGTGAAATGAGTGCTAATCGAATCCGTGCGATGATGGTAGATGGCGAATAAAGAAAAGCTGACTTCACACTTAAAAAATGCAATTTTTTTGCGGAGAGACTCACCTTTAGATGGCGGAATCGCAATCATTAGATTGAAAAATCATTTAAGACATTGAATCTATCCAAACGAGGCTGATCTGCCGCTTTAAGAATCACTGACAGCCGTGCGAATTTTGATATTTTCATATTTCCGATTATAATGCATTAGCAACGTAAGAAATTGCAGTGGAAAACTAAAATATTTTTAGTTTACGTCGGTAAAAATTTATATTTGGCGTTGTCGGAACGTTGATTTTAATACTTAAAACCGAGGTGAGATGACTAATGGTTAAATATTTAGAGAAAAAGAAAAATAAATTTAACGCGGTTCAAGGCAAGCAAATAAAGAGAGAAAAAGGTTTCGTTAAGGGGCTCGGATCAGGCTTTTAGTCAAGGATTTCAGGCACTGAAATTCCACGTGCCACATCGTCGCCTTCCAATTTTTCCACGCAAAAATCGCACGTGGCCTTACATCGCTATCATCGACATCGGAAACACTTCCACGACGTCCCCGGAGATAATGCTGAGGCCGACATAAAGCTCGCATCGTTTCAACACGATATCCACAACAATGCGAAAAACGGATAGTAAAGGAGCGAGACTTTGGCAATCAAGATGCGAAAACATCCACGTAGAGTTACACCAGCGGAGGAGAATGAAAAACATTTTGACATAGCCGGAAGAAGAGGTAAACTAAAAAGCAATTCGTCCAACATCCTTTGCTTTTGCTCTACAGAAAGAATATTGCAATCAATAATATAAGTTTCTCTATCGCAAAGAAAAAAATTTGGATACACACGTAGAGCATTTTGATTAAGGATTCGCCGGGAAAAGGCTTGGAAGGAGAAGCATATAAGATTGCGCTCGCACGATGAAAAGGAACAATATTTTTTTTTTTTTTCTGTAGAACACGAAATATCAGCATCCTCTCTACATCCTCCGTCAAGATCCGATATACATAAGTAAGCCGTGCATCATTCCGTTATATAATGCAATCAACGTGCACAGGTCCCTTAAGTAATATCGACGGCTTAACTAACTTTTCCAGTTATACATTTAACGAAAATGTATAACTGGAATCTGGATAAACATTTATGTATTTTATCCGTAATCCGCACGGCATTTAATGGGATATAAATTTTCTTTCCGGAGTGACGAATTTTTATTTTTAAAAGAAATTTGTTTCATGCCATCAATCTGAATGTAAATGTAGTGTATAACCCAATAAAATACTGGCGAATAAATCGTAAATTACCTTTAAAAGAGTAGGTATTAAAATATTAATAAAAAAGCTCATTTGGGGGAAAACGAATAAAATTCGATAGCAGCCATTAAGGGTACATTAAATGTACTTTAAATTTATTTTTGCCGTTTACCCTCCGCCGAAGGACTGATTTTCAAAAATCGGGGCTCGTGCGCAAGTCGACGTGATTTTTCAAGGGACATTTGCTTTAAACCTTCCGAACTCACCCCGATGTGCTGTCCCTCGACGAAGACCTGAGGCACCAGGATGGCGTCGCACTTCATTCTTTCCCGTATCTCATCTTGGGCGTCGTTGGACATGAAGACATCTCTCTCCTCGAACTTCACCATCAGCGTCCTGAGGATCTGCTTCACTTTGAGGCATTTGTGGTAAGTGTCCCTGACGATGCCCATTGTCGTGGTGTACACGACAATTTTGCCGGCGTCCCTGTCCTTGTAAGTCTGAAAGGAGATGCATATTATGTGATTTTTCAGTCGATCACACTGTAATCGGATTACTGCGGCATCTCGTAACGGCCTTGTCGGGTTTAAAATAGGTATGACCGATGCCAAAGAATTTCCGACAGGTTTTTGTCGTCGTCTTCCCTCCGCTCAGATGAGGATCTCGTTTGTGCGGAGACCACCGTCTGATTTTCTTCTTCTTCTTCTTCTTCTTATTATTATTATTATTATTATCATTTTTTTCTTCGCTTAACATAATGGTTTCGGTAGTCACATTTTCCAATTACTTACGCCCAAAAAAACTGAATAAAAACTTTCATCAATTGAAATTTCATTATGCGCCATGGAAGGGATATTTTTTTTCTCTGTTGCATGTATTGAAGATCTTAATATAAGTGTATCGTACGGTAAAATTTAAATCGTCATGCTTGAGAAGTTTCGCTTTGCCCGTTTTTATTATTAACAGAGTAATGCACTTATATGAAAATGAGAAAATTATTATAAACCTAATGGAAAAAGTTTATGTTTTTTGCTTTAAACACGATCGAAAATGGTAAACTCTTTCTTCGTAAGTGGGGTGTCTGCGCAAGTGTTAAGTGGCTTAAATGAGCATCTATTCGCTTCCATATTTATGGTCCATTTTAGAAACGGTTTTCAATTTTATTTTGAATACATACATACATATATATATATATACAAACACATACAAATCCTATTATAACGCACAATTTTAATGAAATGATTAACTTCGTTTCTTTCTCTTTTTGACTCCCATGTAATTGAAACGATAAATATTAAAGATTATAAAATAAAATATGTTTGAATTCTTCAACCGCAAATCCTATTCCATTCATATTTCCAACCAATTTTTTTAATGCTGTTATTTTATTTAGCTGTCTGTTATTACCATGAAAGTTCCGTCTGTTGTATTTTGTGTTTACGCACCTGCGGTACAATAAATAAAATAAATAGATCTAACATAATACGTTAGATGCTTTAAATATATTTCTGTTCTTACTATTATTGTTAAACATCGACAAGGCCATGATATAACGAGCATCCTTTCTCGAAATCATTTTTTCTATATTTTTGTATAAATATTTTTTATTTATTTCCAATATATTCGTCGATCCGGGGAAGGAAAATACAAAGTATGAAAATACAGAGAATGTTGTTAAAAAGTTAAAAAATAAACTAGAAAATATTTGAAAATAATATTATTATAACCTTCAGCAATTTTCATATCTTCATTAGCTGGTTTTGTGTTACGTTGAAGCTATTTAATCCCTAGCTTTTTTTATTTATGTCCATATTGGACGCAGACAATTGCTTACTAAACATTAATTGAATCGAGCGTGTTAGGTATGAAAAGAGCGATTGGATATCTTGAAAAACAGCCATGTAAAATGATTACTCATGCTGACTGAAAGACGTTGGACTGTAAGCAGTTCGATTGAGTCCTTTTGCAAAACGTGCGGGAGAACCTTAGCGTCTGCATTTTTCAAAATAGACATCGAGGCCATGGAATACTCTTTCAGAGACGGTTAAAGCCTTAGCTGTTTTAAATGCAAGCAATTGCATAGGAGCGGAAAATAAAAATGAATATAAGTAGACAGAAAGTACATTGGGAATCGTTCTCGTTGGCAAGTCCTGATGTGGCAGTTCAAAAGCGGAAGAAGAAATCTTTGAATTTACATTGTGACTCCGGGCACGTATAAAAACGCTGTACAAAAGAATAGATATGAACCGTTATGAAGCCTTCATTTGTACAAAGCAGCAATCATAGGTATCGATATCCTTTTCTTTAAATTCTAAAAATACCGTAATGATCCCATATAAAAATTATGAGTGAAGTGCCTCGCCCTTGCCAAACCGTAGATCGTTTTCCTGTTCATTTATGGCATTTCACACTAGCGTACTTAAAACGTTCCTATAAATAAATAAGAATGCACGTCCTTCTGACTGAAAAGGTACTAACTACTACGTTGCCCAAACAATGTGTAGCTGAATAAACTGAAGAAGCACAAGAACGGAAGGGTATGTCTGGAAAAGACAGCCATGAACTTAGTCAATTCCAAGTTGCAGTGGAGAATTTATAAAACGGACTACAGAACGCAGGAAATACATTTCACCCTTACGGGAAACCAGGGGGGGGGTTGCAGGAGACTCGGATAATCAGTCAAGATGGGTTGTTTGTGAGACAGATAATTTTGAATTCGTCATAAAACAGAATTATTAGGGTTTTCGGGGGATGAAATCCGAATCTCGGGACGGCGATACCTGAGAGAAACAATTTATTAATCGAATTTTTTTAATTGGGACGATTTTTAGTTTTTATACCAACAAAAAAAAATGTTTCGTACTGAATAATAAATATATTTTGAAAATTTTCCGACTGAATATTGGGCCGTAACACACGAAAACAATATCAAAGTCTCAATATTCATCAGTTAAATTTGCCTGTTACTGCAACTTTCATGTGGGTAGTATTACAGAAAATTTATTTTCTGCAATTCGAACGCCACATTTGATTTAATTCCTTACAATTGGTAACAATTATTTGCAATGTGCAGTGGAATTCTGCCTAATTGTTGATTCGAATCATCTTATTGCTTTGCTAAATTTTTATATATAAATAAGACTGCGAACAAAGGCGGTACATCGTTTCGTACACTTCCCGATGTATGAAATATATATATACATATCCATCGTCTTTAACATTTAAGTGAAGCGGTTGTTAAAATTTCATAATCAGTAAATTTCGGTGAAAGGTATTCAATACATAACAATTGTTAGAATTAAATTCATGCACTGATTAGAGCTGCTTAATAAACCTTCATTCTATTAAATCATATAACCTTATATAACTCAAATTCATACAATTTTGTTAATTATCCATCTGCCTTCATCTGAATTTGGATAAAAATTTTCCGATGCTAAAACCATGGATTATGCATGTTTGATGTTTTATTTGAGCATAAAAAAAAGATCAAATTATTACGAACAATATGTATAAAGTAGAGTAAAAATTTTTTGCAATTTTTAACAAATTATTTATTAACCAAAGCTCACAATATGAGTCAAAAGCAAATTATATAAAAATTAATATAAGTTCAAGTTGGCAAATAATAAAATATGTATTTATGTCTAAATTTGGAATAGTAATATTAAAAATTAATTTTAGATTAATAGTGAAAATATTTTTTGAAACATTTACATAATTTTGACTATCGCATTTTATAATTCACCGTATATGTATGAAATAGGTAAAATTTGTCTGTGGTGTCGGTTATATCCCTGTGTTGCATATATTTCGAAAAATGATTTAAATAGATCGATTTTCATAGATTCGGCTGTGTGTACGTATTTTTAACATGTTGCTTATCCTCTGGAGGATCTAAAATTCTAAATTTAGGTAGTTTACATGGATTACATCAGCGATACTTATATGAAAATTGTGATAAATCAACTTAAGAATTTTTTGTATCGACCGAAGCATTCCAAAGAACTTTTCTGGTACATGATAGAGCTGAACTTAGTTAGTTTTTATTTTTTGTAGTTACTTTTTATAAATTTATAAAAACCAAACTTGGAAAGAAATCATCGAAATTTTTCTCTTAGGCGATCGATCGCTTTCTTATACGATCTTTTTATTCGACTTTTGAGAAGATTCTCACAGTACTGATCAAGCAAAGAAAGTGAATTAATATTTTTGACTGTTCAAAAAACCTGAAATATTCAGAGCGCAATGGTCCGTTCTTGTAGATTGGCAGATGAGTCCCTGCAGTCGGGTTGGATTACAATTTTATTTTTGTATCATTTTCACGTAAAAGCAGCCCTGATTGGTGGACATCACGTTGAACTTATCCATTCCCTGACAGCTCTTTTATTGGGTAGAAGTACTTTTGCAAAAAAATATCACGTAATAATTGCATACTTTTTGATTGCATGATCACAACCCGCAGTTATGGAGAATAAAACCAAAAAGCGACAAACCGCAACAATTATTATAAATATTTTTTTTTTTTACTTTGTCGAAACCAGGCATTAGGGACGTTATGTAATTGTTTACGTTAAAGCAAGAAAAAAAAAAAGAATAATATGGAAGAGTGCAATAATTTTCCTAATTTTCATCGTTCCGCGTGCTCTGTATGAAAATTTGGCCTCTTAAAAAGGAGCTATTGCGGTTTTACGTGTCAATCGATGTTAGGTAACGAATTAAGACGATACATTATGGGAAGACATAAATGCAGATGGGTGCGAGGGCAACGTTATAAAAATCACATTTATGTGCAGCATTTAAATGTATTTGTGCCACTTGTAATGGCGCTTTCCATAAAAATATCCCGTTCAATGCCGGAGAGATTAATGAAAATTCACCGCCGGATTTGTCGTTCTGCATGAGAGTTTTACTTTCCGCTTGCTTAAAGGAAGGAATCTTTGGTTTTGACTTCGGCCAGCCGACAGCGTCATCGCAGTCTCGAGAGGAATTTTCAGGGCAAGGCGAAACCGACGTGCAAATTTGCAAGTGGATGGTCAAAGAAGCTGCACGAAATAGCAGGCCGGCGATTCGGGGTAAACCGAAAGGCACCGCATTTGGGTGCGGTTCAGGGAGTGCCTAACTCAAAAACGAAGGCTCCATGCGGATGCCAAAAGATACATTGCACATTCTGAAATCCGTTCGTCGAAGTAACAAGACGGCGACATAATCGACGTTCACTTCCTTTCGAGGTGGAACAATCTGAATTTTCCGTAAAAAGAGAAAAAAAAAAAACCTTTCACCTATTTTAGATAGGTACATACGGTATTTGCAAATAGGTAAAGGTCTTTTACGAGCAAAGGAGACCCACATCGAGTTGCATTGACTTTATAAGGTCCGTGAGATTTCCGATTAGAACGTACTGGAAAAGAAGAAACAATCAGGCTCGCGCACTCTTCAAGCTGAAGAATACCTTGAGGAAGCACCGACGCTTGTATAATTCATGCAATGCGGTCCTCTCTCCTCTCCCGAATGGAAATATCACTTGATGATCTTGGTGGCTCATCTGACTATTTCTTACCTAACCTTGGTAATGGAACGAACGTCGTAGCCGAATCGCTTAGCGACCGACCATCAAGTGTTCTAAAATGCACTTTCCATCGAAAACAACGCAATTGCATATCGGAAAATGATTAAGTACAAAAGTTCCGGTCTGGATTTTCGAGGCGGATTCATTCGCATCCAGTTTCCGTCGCCCCAAATCCCGGGGCCCCCCCTTCCCCGGGAATCCCGTTCATGCGGGAAACCAACAGCGGAGAATCGTCGCTGCGTCACCCTGCGCGTGCCGAGAGGCACCGTCTCGACGCCGATTGCAAACTCGTTACGTAAAATCCAATCGGGCGCGTTGCCTCGCGCAAAGCGTCCCTGCAAATTGCTTCACAGGCGCAGCGCGCCTTGTGCGCGAGGCAAGCCACGGTTCGCGGAGCTGAAATCCAGCAAATGAAAGTGGCCCCGAAACTCTCATTGTTTCAACAAGTTTTTTCTTCTTCTTCTTTTTTCAACGCGCGAGCAGGAAACTCGACCGGAGAAAGTCAGAGCGAAAACCCGAGCCGCGAATCTCCACGGGGTGAAGCGAAGGAGCGAAATGATTTGATTTACGACCGAACGCGCCCGGATTTTGCTCGGTCGGGATTCGTCCCTTGTCGCGCGCGGCAAACGGAGCGTCAAACGAGACCGCTTGGCCGCGGAGTCGTCCGGCGCCCGGAGGCGTTCCGGAAGGCGAGAACCCCCGGGCTGGGCCTTCCGCCGCTCTGACCGCGTTTCGGATTATGCCGAACCATGCAAGGGAAGCTCACGTCAAACCTCAAACCGTATTACGTTTGCGACATGTGGTCGAAGGGTGGCGAAGCACAAATTTTGGGTCCGGTGCGTAGCAGTTCGAAATGCGGGTTCGATTCAAAAATCGGCAACATCAAACATTATCAAATGGGTATTTATTAGCTTAAAATTCCCCAGTGAATCACGTTCGGTGTAAATAACTTCCCGATTGTTCACGTTCGCTTTAAGCATTTTGCTCCTTTATCATTAATAATATGGAATTAACGGGGAAAAAACGCGTATGAAATTATTGTAAATGCACCCGACGAACTGATGGTGCATAAACGGTCATAAATGTTTTTTTGTGCGAAAGCAATCGGAAAGTTCCATTTTAAAACAATGTTAATTTATGTATTACAAGTAAAATTAAATTCATCAGAGTGAAATCCACGATTGCAGCCTGCACGTATTTGCCAAATGCATAAATAATACATGAAGAAAGTAAAGATGTACGAAGAATGAAATTCCCCTTATGATATACATCACGCATTTGATCCGTTTAACGAACTTCAACTAATTTCCTTCGATTGTTTAAGTATGAAACATATTGTTCTCCACGTTAAAGTATAATTTACCGTTCGAAGCATAAAAATATCAGACGTACGAGCGGCATCAAACGCGATTCGCCAAATGGTCATTTGCCGCAAAAGTAACGTCACGTCGGTCGTGCCGGGACGGATTCGACAGAAAACGAGAAGCGAATGAGGCGAGACTCAAACTGCTGTTTCTCCCAGGGCCAAGACGTGCAAAATGCTCCTTCCGGATCGTCTCGGCGTTTCCAGCAAAGGGATGGGCCCCCGAAAATCTCAATAATCCTTCGGACGGTGGATCCGGAGACGCTTCAAAAGGGCAATCATTGCACGCGGAACGTTCGCGTTCCGAGGCGGAGGATATCTGGGATGAAAAATTACGGAGCGAGCAGTAAATTTGTGGGATATGAGAATGCCGAAGGCATTCGGTCTTTCTCCCTTGCGGTGGACGATCCGCGGATACGTCAGTTCCGTTTCATTCACGCATTCCGAGACGTGTCAGCAAGCTGAACGCAAAAAGCCCACGTACGGAGGAATGGGAAATTTTATCGAACTGTGAAACCGGGACTTAATTTTAGCGGCAACACCGAACGCGGTAATAGTTGCAGTTTGAGTGCAGAAAACCGCCTTACGGAGTCCGCCTTTGCCGCATGCGAAACGATTAATAACAAAAATGGAGGCCTTTCGCGAGCAGCGACGCGGTTTCGAAACTTCGTTCGCGTGGAGATCAACTGCGGCCGAACGTCGCTGTGGCGGCTTCGTTGGGGCCCTCGAAGGAAAAGGGTTTTCGGGGTGCAGGTACGGAGAAGGCATTTCGCGTCGTTTCGGAGACCTTTCTCCGTGCGGATTTGAGCTTCCCCCGGAACCGGGAAAAGTCCTCGCGATGTGCCGCAGCCGATGCAAATGTCGCCGCATTCGGCGCCTTTACCACCGTTTCCGTTTTTCCGGCTTGTGCGGGCAAAAAAGGCAAATTGCTTGCGTGAAAAGCTATTCTGCAAGTTATCCGGAAACTAAGTGAGTAAAATTAAGGAATAAAAAGGTTACCTAAAAATTTGTTCGGCAACCTTCGGCAAAAGGCAGTTAAAGGCAACGGCAGCCGAGCCCGGTGGAACTCGTATAAAGTAATGGAAAATTTTCTTCCTTTCTTTTCGCAGCCCTTATCTTTTCCACAAAAGGCTTTCCTTTTTTTTTTACATCCTTCCCCCGGAATAAATTGAGTACAAAAAGGAGCTTAAGGTTCAAAATTCTCAAATTTCATCCCTCGTTTGGGCTTCGCTTAACTCGCCCCTTGATCGGGGTTCTTAAATGACTCCACATTGTGCGTGTGCCTGAGTTTCGCCACGCTACTTCGCCGTCGAGCGAAATTGACTTTTTCCGTCGTCCGAAATCAGGTTTTCGTCGACGGTTCCTTCGCCGAGTGCATTTCGATCGCGTGCCCGCGGAAACGGCTTCCGGAGTCGTTTCGAAGACGTGTGACGGGGCTCGCAGCGGGCCTCCGCGGCTCGCCGCAAGATCAAATACATGCAAAGGAGGTGAGAGACCCAGTTGGGTGACCATGTTTTTGACGAAATTGGCAGGTTCGCACGTCGAGCGTACCTTATGCGGCCGCTTCACGTGGGATGATGCGAGCCGCGATTGCATAAGTTTTCCATCTTTTATGTTTCTCACGCTGTCAAACGCGTACGAGGCAAGGACCTTCGACCCGTGCCCCCGGGCCACCACCGTCCGCAGTGGGCGCGAAGAAGATGCAGAAATTGCTCCGTAAATGGGACGTCGATCGAAGTGGCTTCGTGTTTCGGCTTCGGATGAAGTGCCTCGCCCAGCAGTCGGGTCGCTTGCCGGTGCCGGGGTGCAAATGAGATCGCCGTCAGTTCTGCCGCATCTCGGAGCGTAGAAGCAGAGGATTTTGCCCCCCGTCACGCCGGGATTCGGGTGCGGAAGGTACCTGGAATCCCGATCGGCGACCTGCAAGTGGCGGGACGGATCGGATGGGGAAAGATAGATGGTCAAGGCGGAAGCCGTCTCCTTTCGCAAGCTCCGGAGGCGCCGTCGCAAAATGGGAAAATCCTGCCGGGGAATTGCAGGTCTGCTGCGGTCCCGTCGGAGCGCTGTTCCCCCGGGGTGAGATCCCCGAAAACTTAGCTCTAATCGCCGGGCTCGCTTTCCGGGGATCGAAATTTAATTTCGGACCGTTCCTCACTTTTTGCATCTTAAACTCGAAAAGCGCTTTCTCTGCGTCAGTTCCTTTCGCTGTGTCGCCATCTTGGATTGCTGACGACGCCGAACTCCGGGCACGGCTCGAGTTTTGTGAGCGGGTCTTCGTTCGGTCTCCGTTCCGCACATTTTTATTTGATTTGAGAAAAATCTCGTTTCGGGCAAAATTTTCGCTGAGCCTGTCCGAAATTGAAAATTTCCCCGTTTTGACACCGAACTTAAATAACCTCCGCGGTTTATTATGCGGCTTCTAACAAGCGCGGAAGACGTTCGCAGCCATCCCTGGTTTGTCCTCTGACTTTGTGTGTTTAATTGACGTTTCCCTTGGGTTTATTTATCCGTACGAGAGTCTTATATGGGCGGTGTACATTCTGAGGACCTATATTTGAACGATTGAAATTTCAGTCTCGTAACTATCTACTTTTGGGATTGTCACGTCCTCCGTTGCATCAGTGTTTCCGTTGATGGGTTCATCGTCGAAGATCAGTTTTTTTTCGATCAAAATTTTTTGATCGTCATTGTTCTCCGGTGATGCGACCTGCTCAAAATCGTGACTGGAGAAGAGGTTTGGCAATGTATTAATTATCCAAAGGGAAACAATGCCATTTTTTTTTTTTTTGTAAAGATTTAACGTCGGAAATCGGTTCGTCGCGGACGCCCGGATTCTTGCAAATTAACGATTTCAACGTGTTCTTCCACCCAAGAGACCCGGCTCGTTACTCCTGCCGTTGCCCGTCAGCAGCGGAAGCCCGGGACGGAGGGGAATCGTCGGAGTGAACCGCTGTCAGTTTCAAAGTGGTTGACAACAACAAGATTCGATCGTCGGTGAAACAGGCAAAAACTTCGTGACGGCAATGCAAACTCTCCTATTCATAGTTATTCCACTCCAAGACCTCCACCGGGGGACCTTTTCCGAAGGGAGCAAGACCGAAACTTTAGTCCGGAGATACTGCCGCGTACCTTAAAATGGAATCGCAGATGCAACGGACTGAAAACTATCGAGACCGCACTTTTCATTTTCCTAAACTTTCCCGAAAGACTCGACCCCGGTTTGACTTTCGCAAATATTTGCCAATGGAAACTGCTCATCCGCAACCGATAGCAAAATCCGATTTTGAAATTCCGGATTTTTTATCGTCGCAAAAGCCTCCTTCGCGATTAGCGGCATCGCGTCAGCACGATGAGCGAACCGGCGGAAGTTCCGCTGCAGATAATTCCTCCGACGTGTGAATAATAATCGTGCAGATTCTTCGGGCATTCTGAAAGCGCACCAGAAAAACCTCACATTCCGCCTGCGGATTGGCAAAATATAATTTCGAAGCTTTGTTTCGCTCGAAACTTTGCTCCGGTTTAATCTTCGTGTGGCGAAATCTTTTACCAGACTTGATATTTATCGGAAAACTGAAATTGCATTAGGCAAATGGAGTGTGAATGTTTTTGCAACATTTTCTCGTACCATAACATGAGATATTCATTCAGACACCAATTCATGAATTTCTAATGAAACTATTGCAATGTAGTTAACCGAACAACACCGAAGCGCTAGCAAATGATTTTTAAGTGGGTAATTACTGTATTTATAAGGCTGCTGTACCTGATTTCAAGCAACTGTTGAGGTATTAATGTAATAATTAATAATATTGGAGTTATCATAAAAAAAAAGTTTAAATCTACGTTGGGTATTGAAAATGAATGTATAACCATTCTCGAAAACAAAATTAATTATAAAATTTATACCTAATATAGTGTGAGCAAGCGATTTAAAAATTCATACAAAAGAAAGAAACGAATATCTTTGGGCCAAATATGGGCAATTTTCATCACAAGTTATCATTATATATACAAGTGCGAAATTTGGGAATTTTCACATTTTTCCATTCTTGCTTAAGGAGAAATAATTGGCCGACCGAGATTTCGGTTTCGGGCACAGGAAGCTTTTCCGGTTGATGCCGGGCGAGCAGGGAAAGGAAAAAGGAAAATTGGTCGGAATGGTTTTCCCAATCAGTGCACGCCACTTCGCGGTTTCCAGGCAAAATAATCGCGTTGGAATGAACTCGAACCTTACGGGGCAAGTCGGGCCGACCAGCCCCGGTCGTTTGCGCGGGAAGCCTCTCGCCGGAAAACACGGAACGAAGCCACGCGAATCGGATCAAACGAGTGCCTCAAGGTTTTTCGCCGAGGAAGGCAGCCCGAACGGCGGCAAACGCCATCGGCGAAGTCGGTCCAAAAATCGAACAGCAGCAGAAAAAGTTACCGGGACGCGCGAATCGACGGCCCAAAATGCGCATCCGAACGGGGGGAGCGCGAACGCTTTCCGGGCCTTTTCTCCCCCGCTTGACGGGGTCGCCCTGACGAAACGGGGAAAGCATCGAATTCCGTTTTGGAGGAAAAGCGATCCGAGTTCGGATTTCCGCGCGCTTGATGTGGTGGAGGCCGAAGGACCGGAACGGCGTCGGATTGCGGAATGAGTGGACGTTTTGGTGGGAAACGACGCCCGGACGGAAAAGCGGCGGCAGCAGGACGATTTTCCGTGAGAGTCGTCGTCCTTTGCTCCCGGAACGGAGCCCGAGTCGCGTCGCTGTCTTCGTCATCGGTTCGTCTTGTCCCGGGCCGCTTGTTTCATTCGCTGCTTGACCGAACCTGAACGGAAGGTAAACTTTCGCGCTGAAAGGTGAGACCGAAGGATGGGGAGAGGAGTATCCGGTCTGGAGGTGCGGTAGATGGAAAGCTGTCGGTCTGGGGCATGCAGCACCAAGCCTTACCTTATTCTCCTGCATCTGCAGAAAGGTTGCGATCCCGGCCTTGACTCTGTTTTTCACTCCTCTGATGGTTCCTTTGGCACTCTTTATGGCAGCCTGTTTTTCTCTGTTGAGATAGTCCTTCACCCCGGCGAATGTCTCGTCCTCGTTTCCGTTTTTCTCCCCGTTTACGTCATTCCGGTTCTCGTACAGATGAAACTTATAAAATTTGTCCGTATCAACTTCCATGGCACATATTTTATTCACTTTTTCACTTCTAACGTCCATAATTTTACGCTCCTCGTAAGTTCTTTCCTCCACTTTCAAGCGCTTGTCGTCTGCCTCTGGAAGTTTCTTCTCTTCCTTCCCCGCCGCTTCCTTTTTCTGTTCGCTTTCCCTGCATAAATTGCTGAAGGTGATTATCTTCTTCCGTATTTGATTTTCCTCGGCAGCATCCGAGGTTTTCTCGCCTTTCGGATAGGCGGAGGATAGCTTGACGTTTCTCGATCTGATGTCCCTCAGCAGTCCCTTTGGTAAGCTCTTGAGTTCTTCGTTGTCGCCCGATTCCGCTTTGTGCACAATTGCGACGCTCGACTTCTGCGTCGACAAGGGAGATTGCTTCTTCTTGAGTGACTGGCTTTTTTCGTTCCACTGAGGATTATTGCAGGTTTCTTCACCGTTCCGCACGTCGAAGCCCCCCTGCGTCATTTCCACGTTTTCGTATGTGACGCCGCAGAACTCGGCCTGGGGATTGGGAAACGGGGAAGAATCTGCGCATCTTCCGTCCTTCGGATCTCCGCTCGCGTTCTGGTAGTCCATGCCGTAGACCGGCGATCCGGTCTTGTTTTCCGAATTTGGAGTGTGATATCCGTGGTCTTCCGACGTCGAAAGTGCGTTGAGCTCGTTGCTGTTGAGAGAGTCGCAGCTTATGTTGCTTCCTTCGCAATCGCTTTCCTCGCTGTCGACTCCCACTCCGCTGCTGGTCAGGCTCTCCGCTCTTTTGTGACCCGGCTGCTTGTCGTTCTCGCTGTCGTCGAGTACGCTTTTCTTCAAGTTAACCTCGTCCGAATCATTTTTATCCGACTGCAGACTGCTGATTGTCACGACTACCTTGCTGCTCTTCACTTTTTGAAGCTCCTGATTGTGAACCTCGTTTATTATGGACAGTTGTTGGTTTCCTTTCGATTTTTCGTATTGGATTTCCTCGCCTTCGGTTTTGTTCACGTTGACGCGGAGACGGGGCTTCGAATTGTTTGGTGCGATCGCCGCCGAAGATTTTTCCGCTTTATCCTGCACCAGCACTTTCCTCGTGATTCCCAAACCATTCTGGGTGATGTTAATGTTGATATTCTCGTACGTGCCTTCGTCGCCTCCAAACATCTGATTCTCGTATATTTGCTCGTCCATCGACTTGTTGCCCCTATCTAGCACGTCGACGGTTGATTTCCCATTCAAAATGGAAACTGGAGTCGCATTCTTTTCGATCACGCTTTGGGTCATCCTGCTGTTCTTAAGTATTTCGAATTCGTAATTCTCATACGTCTGGTCGCACTCCGGATCGCTTGCATTTAAATTGGCATAAAGCTGGTCCTCGCCGTTCTCCAGATTCTCTTTGCAGCCTTTTTGCTGTACGTTTGCGTAATTCATTTCGTCGTGGTTTCCACAGATCGGATCACAATTCAGGTTTTTAAGGCTCTTAGGCGATCGATCCGTCTCCGGCAGCGGTTCTGCATATTCCGCGTAATATTTAACGTCGGGTTTTAGCGGTCTGAACTGATTTTCGACTCCGTTTGCTTGATTTTCGACGAAATTGTCTTTTATTGAAATTTTAACTACAGTTTTGTTTTTCACCTGACGAACCTCGATCTGCCTGTTGTCGGAGCCGCCCTGGGGTTTGACGAAATTCCTGCATTCGCTCTTACAGCTCTGATAATTAGCTATCGCGCTACCGTCGTTTATTTCTATCGCCCCGTTATGATTTTTGCAGTTTTTTATTTTCTCTTTCGATTCGGCTAAATTTTTATTTATTATTCCGTTCAATTTGGATTCGATGTAATTTATTCCCGCGTTGGAAACATTCTGGTACAGCGATTCTTCTTCCTCCGTCCCGCTGTCGGTAGGCCTGGAAAGCGAACCGACGGCCGACAGCGAGTCCCCGATTCCGTCGCGAGCCTCGCCATCGCGGTTCTTTTGCGCCCAGGACACAATTTTCGGTCCCGCACATTCGCCCGAGCATTTACCGCCGCTGCCGGACGGGATTCTGACGGAAGTCTCGCGGCCGCAGCTGACCGAACACCCGGATTTGGCCGTCATCGACGAGAAGTTCGATCTGCGAGGCTCCTCCGCGAATTTCGCTCCGTTTACGGAAATCACGTTCGCGGTTTCGACTTCGGGAAAAGGCTCCTCGTAGCGGATCCGGTTGCCCCGACTTCCGGCCGACGGAAAAACGTCTCCTATTTTCGAACCGGAGGAGTTGCCCCCGTGGTTTGCGAAATTCCTGCGGGCGTTTTGCTTCAGGTAGAATCCTCTGGTGCCGTCCCTCTCCGGTACCTCCTCGTGCCTGACCGTAATATTTTGCTCGACCGAAGGCTTCAATTGGAAATTCATTCTGAGCTGATTCACCCGGCTTTTTGGAGGAAGGGGCGGTGGTCTTTCTCCCACGACTTCCATTGTCACATTCTACCTGGGAAAAATAAAGGCAATCGTTTAATCACCTTTTGGTTAAATTACGCCCGGCAAACGTCGTTTTTTAAACAAGCAAAAATGCATGTGCGAGCGGTAAATTTAAAACAAGCCTTCGGCGTGTATCTCCCAAGTTATTTTTCTTCGGCCATTATTATATTATTCAGCAATTATCGTCTCATTACTATCACAAGGTTGAAGCAGGAGATAGACACAGAATTCTATTTAGCCAAGTACAGAACAAAGGAATTTTTTCATAATGGCTTATGAATGCTGCATTCTGATCAACCCAACAATACAAGATTATTTCAGGCCGAATATGGATGACTTTGGTGAATAGACAGGCTCCGAACACGAGACAATGGCAAAAGACAATGTGAAATTTCGATAGCGCAACGTCCTAATTTTACAGACCAACTCAAATATTATTTTTCGTACGCTCCGCATCATGTGCCATGCTCGGTTTCCAGGCGCGTTTTTTGCGCACCTTCCTCGTTAAGAAGCCCCGACAAGAAGCCCCTTGCAGGTACCGACTTCGAAAATGTTTTTCCCTTCCCTCGAGTAACGCTGCAGATCCACCCTGTATCTTAATTTAATCCGAGTCTTTCGCTCGAGTCATAGGATGCCTGCACCGAATGCGGTTGCACCGAATGTTGGTCACCTCTGCACATTCACCGTACCTGCCCAAACCGTTGGACGTTGTCCCGCGACTTCGGCGGGACTTTTGTCCGGGAACGCGAGGAATGTCGGAGGAATCCACGGGAATCTTCCCTTGCGCACTCCGAATTCGCAGATACTGAAAAATAATAAAAAAAAAAAAAAAAAAAAAGGCGCCACGCACCGTGCAGCAACGAAAAATTTGGACTCAATTCAGAGCAACGGTATCGGAACTATTAAAGCATTATTTAAATGTATGACAAGACGGTAAAATTGCACGGTTAGACGGGTATTTGTTCGACTTATGTTTGCAATAGCGTATTACGGCTCTCGAGCAGCATCTCAAATGTGGAAACTGAGTTTTCGTGAGAAGAATCAATTAAGGTTCCTTATTAAATGGAATCTCGTTGCTTTAGTTATTATATCGCGAGAGTTCGGGAGTTCAGCTTACGTCTTCTTGTCAGGTAAGCTGATCCATCTCGTCATATGCAAATTAGCAACCAATTCCGGGGGCTCAACTGCGACACGCACTTAGAAACCGACTCCGCGAGAGCTTCAACCCGTAAAATCCGTCGCCCGCAATATCCGAACGAGGAGCTGAACCGAGAACGCGGCTCCAAAGGCGACGCGGAAGACGGCGCCCGGATTCCAAAAGCTTTCCAGCGGGTTTGCTCAGGCGAAAAGTGCGAACGCGACGGGCGGAAGACTGAGCCGCTGCCCCCGCTCGTTCGACCAAAAATCCCCGGACCTGTTCGTTTGCCGTTGCCGCGGGAGCGACCGAAATGCATTCTTGGACGCGGCAAATTCTTATTTAAAAAAAAAAAAGGAAGAAAAATAAAAAACGGTTTGTGCTTCTGACTGACAACGAAAATGGCGAACTTCCATTTACACTTCCAATAAAGTTGAAAAAGTAAAACAAAAATTACCCGCAATCATTGGTAAATGGAGGAATTTTCTTTCAGCACAGGTCTATTAACCAATCAATATCGAATGCGGACTAAAACGACCCGAAGTGGAAAAGAAAAAATTCAGGCATTATCATTAAATTGGTTAACGAAACCGAAAATGCCTGATTTTGATTCCGCCGAGGTTTTCGTACCGTAAACTGCAAACGCTTCCAGGAGGAAGTAAATTTTTCCGACCGGGACAAGGAAACTGCACGGTGCACTTTCCAGAACTGCCGTTCGGGGGGGGTCAAAGACGCGAGCAAGTTCTGCGGGTAGGTACGCCGGGACAGTTCCGACGCACGATCCCTCGGAAATCTCGCCTTGCGCCTGGAGAGCGGCTTTTGCCACCGATCGGGGAGCGTTTTTCTCGAAAAAAAAAAAAAAAAAGATCCCGGACGATCGTTCGCGAGCATCGCAGCCGTTCGGATGATCGTTCGGCAAATGTCAACCCGGAGAAGAAGTCCTTCGGCGCGAATCGCGAGCCTCACGCGTTCGGAGACGGAGCCCCGAACGGAGTCCGCCGGAGCGCCTCAGGCCGCCGTACGCGTCGCTTTCCCTCCGATTTCACGGGCCGGAAACGCCGGAGCCGCGCTGGAAAAACCTCGGACCGGTTGCTGGAACGTCCAGCTCGGGCCCGAAACTCTGAGCGTTCGACCGCTCATTAACATGCGGCAGTTAATTGCAAATTTGCATAATTTATATCTCAAGGTTAAAATAAAAATTAACTATTCATTACACGTATCATTGTAAAGCTTCAGATCACGAATTTTTTTTTTTTTTTCCCTTCCAGAAGTATAATTTAACAGTTCTCCTCTCGCAGTTTTATTGCTGCGAAATTAACATGGAAATTTGTTTCCAGAGCAAAAACCCTCGCCTTTTGGCAATTTTATTTTATTTTAATGGCGGAATAAGAAGATCCGGATCCGGTTCCTTTCTCCTTTTCGCCTCGCCTCGAATGATTTTGATTTCCCTCGGTCGCCGCTGTCGCTTTTTGGTTGAGGGCGATGCCGACGATTTGCTGCAGAAATTTTAACCTTTTCTCGTTTCCCCCCCGCCGAATCCTGAAAAACCGGCCCGCGACGGTACGATCTCGCCGTTGCGACAGGAGTTCCTGACGGATTTAATCGGTCCGCGGCAGGCGCGGAATCCCGAGGCACGGGGGGGGGGGGGAAAAGGAAAAATAAGGAAACGTCGCTGACCGCGAACGAGGCACGCGCACCTCGAAATGCAAAATTTGTTGCTGTCGAACCCTTTTCCATTCTTCCGGCATTCCGAGGCAGGAAAAAGGTGAAATGCGCCGCGCGAGAGTGGCGACAAATTTAAAATTTTATCGCGAAAGTTAAATCGAAAAATAATTTCGAAAGGCGCAAATTCGGGAGCTGGAAAGGAGAATTTACCTCCGAGCTCCTTGCGTCTTCACCCCCCCCCCCCCCCCACTGCAGCGTTTGATTTTTACGTTGTGGACAATCCAAGGCGAACGAACGAATTTAAAAACCACTGCTGACCGGTGAATTTTCCAAAAGGAAATCAAATTGCGGGACCGATTGTCAATAATTTAAAAGTTTTCTTTTTTTTTCAGCTGATCCGAGGCGAGTTTTGACCGGGAACGAAATTACACGCCAAATGCAACCGCAGCGAGAGAGAGAGAGAGGACTGCGCTGCATCATCGAGCAGGAAGAGGTAAAAACGGCAGAAAACGGAAAAAACTTTAAAAGCAACAAATCATAATTTTCGCAATCAAATGTTACACGAAGTCATTCCGGCCTTATCACGGATGCAGGGGAATTTTTACTGATAAAGTGAAAATTTAATTAATTTTAATGTCACCTAATAAGTATCTTATTCAATCTGGGAAATTACCAAGGAGTTGCATAACGAAGAAATCTGCAGGTACGGACCGGAAAGTTAAGGGCAGAAACGCCATTAAGATGCTGCCACGCGGCATCCTGTTAAGGGCCTCGAAAATGCCGGTAAAACATCTAATCGCGAACTTACCAAATATGATTCCGTGTTCCGTTTTACAACTATTTACATATTCAGACCGATGTTTGACGCGAATCAAGTTTCTTTTGGGCCCCGGTAATTTATTCGGAGTTAAGTTTTCGCCGTTAAAACTTGCAGATCGGTGCATCGAAAGATATTTTTGAATCTGCGAATGCGGCTTAAATTTGCATGAATTTTCCGACAATATTCCAGTTTTCCCCGCATCCCGGGCCTCATACGAAAAACGCTTGAAGTGGCTGCGTCGGTCGAGCTCGGGCTTTGGGGTCGCCTTTTCGCCGCTTGCGGCAATTTCGGCAAGGAAACGTTCAAACGTTCGCGGGACGAGAGACGAAGTTCGCTCTCGCGTCGCTCGCCACGAAAAGATCATCGGATCGCGAGCGTCCCGGGCTCCCTGACGGTGCCCGAAGTGCTCCGACCTCCCTGCGAACGGAGCACTGTCGAAACGGGGAAGCACTCAATCGAGGCGCACGTCGCGGTTCGCCCTTTTTCGAACGGCGAACGGCAACGGAGGGCGATGCACTTCCGAACGTTTCCTTTCTGTGGATCGTCTCAATCGCGAGTGATCCACGTTCGGATTATCCGAGGAATCCTTTCGTCGATTGTTCCTCGGATAAAAGGGGGAAATTAAAGACGTGCAGCGAAACGTTCGGGGGTTGTTTAACTTTTCGATTCTCCGATCCAAAGTTTTCAAGTTGAGGTGCGTTTAGGTTGGTAAAAGTGACTCTGGATTTATGTGAGGCTCACATAGTGAGAAAGGGAAAAGAAACATAATTTGTTTCAGAAAGACAAACCGCAACTTTCGTCGATGAAGTTGCTTTTTCTTGAAGTTTGAAATTTTTTGAATTAATTATCAATTTCAATAAAAAATAAAAAATCGGTTATTTACGTTAATATTCTCCATAGAAATCAGCAATTGTAATTTATTTTAAAAATTACAAATATACTTTTAAAACAGTTGTTTTAAGTAATGATTGAGTAGGGAAAAAAAGACGGGCAACGGACAAGTTCCTCGGTCGGTCGATTGTGCGATGTACCTGTGCATGCAGCAGGTTGACCGTCGTCCTGAACCTGCGGTCCCGGACTTTTCGAATCGCGAGCTAATAATTTGAGAAATCCACTTCTTCCTCACGGCGGCGTCTCCTCAGCGGTTTCCACGCATTCGTCGATGTCGGGAGCTTGCCTCCCGGCCGTGTAAGCAGGATCCGAATTCGAAACGTCTTGATTTCCGGTTTGTTCAGGGCACCCCATTGGGAAAACGCCACGTCCTGCACGTTGAACGACTAGAGCGATTTCTGCTGCCGGCACCGGAAGCCATCGCTCGGTCTCCTTCCACGATCTGTCTTCCTCCGCGCACGCACTCGCGTGCAACGTGCGTCGGATAAAGCGAACGCGCCTCTCAAGTAACGGACCCCGTGCCTGTCGTACGTCTGTCGATGCTGCAAACATTGATCGCTTGCGAATCCTTTAGCCGCATTTAATAAAGGCCCGTACCTGATTTCCAAGGTTCGGTTACCCCGCGAAATCTCGTCGCCAGCTCGTTCCGGTCTCTCGGCAAAGTCTTCGCGCTTCCAAATGGTCCCCGACGTTGCACGAAAAGTACATTTATTTTTATGTAAATTACTGGAAATTAAGTAATCGGCACTGCAGGAAGTATGGCTCGGCTTCAACGTGGCACGTTGCTTTACATGTAAATTTTAATGTTTACCCAACAAAAGGAATTGATTATGAATGCGGTTGAGAGTGCGAATACAAAACGTACGAAAACATAAGCATTTGATAAATACTTAAGCGAAAGTGTGAATATAATAATTTATCTCTCTCGCTTTGAAAAAAGGAAAAAAAATTACTACCCCGCTTCGTATAGCACAATTCATATACCAGTCCCAATGTTCATTCGACAGTAACATATCTAGTTGAGAAGGAAATTCAATTTTTCATAGATAATTAGTCTTTCCACATGTTTTTTCACATTAAACCCGCCGGTTTACCATATTTACTCTTTCTATAAGATAATTACAAATAACAGTTCATTCAATAAATATTATCCAGATAATAATTTCTTACTTATCTGCAATTTAGATAATTTAAAATTTCTGCATTGTCATCAGCGATTCGGGAAGCCTGACATTTAAAACACTACTAATGTATCTTAATAGTAAAAGTACCCCGTATCTAATCGTGGTAAAATGCATGCCCTGTTCTATCATATTCGGATTCTAAGAGTAAGCTGTAGATATATCTCGTTATCACGTATATCTCCGTAATTCTATAGAGGTGTCATGCAGTCAGGACAGCTTCGACCCATGGTCAAGTCTTGTCAGCATGAGGTTGGATGTGGATAACGATTCGCTTTCAGCTTGTGTGGAATGCATTTCAATACTTATTGCATACTAATTGTAATTGTAGGTAATACGCATGTTTATATATTGTATCAAATGTAAAGTTATTTAAGATGCGTTGGAAATTTGTGTGACTTCTGGAGCAATATATTCTTTCGATATGTTTCGAAAATTCTTCATTCGCATTTCGCTACGCCTTAAAACCTGGTTTTTGGATGAGATGCAGCCCTTTAAACGATGAAAACTTTCATACACATACTATTTTGCGTTTTATCTAACATATCTAATTTTAATGAAGTAAGCAAAAGATCATTTGAGCGGCTTAAACGTCAGCTTATCCCACAGGCTGACGATCGATTTCAATGTTTTGCCAATATGTGGTTGTATTTAACCCTTCAAATGCCGTCTTGGGCCATACAAACGTTACTTCCTTATTCAGACTTGATGTCTTGAAAAATTTTTCACAGCCTCCTTATGAAACGCTTAAGAGATGTTCATCAGTCACTAACCGCAATTTTCCGAACCGAATTTAAGTTTAAAATAAACTCAAATTGGCTGAATTCGTTTTACGCTTCGGCCTCTTGCCTTCCTTTTGCCGTTTCCAACTGTAATTACTAATTTATGCTCTCAGGCTTTTCTCCACCATTGTGCTTACCGTCAGCTCATTTCTGTTTCACGGTCTTGACGAATTACACCTCAATTTTGCGTCAGACGCGGCACCCCCCGGTGTTCGAAGACGTGCATGTGAACTAAAGATACTCCGATGCCTTTCAATTAGTCCCCCAAAGTTGCCGTTGCGCAAAAGGTTCCGGTTCCGTTTGGAGCCGTCAGCTAGATGACACCGTCGTGAAATCAAACAAGTAAATTTTCACGAAAATATAATCCGAAATAAATTAATCGAATGCTATCACTTGCGACGATTTCCAAATAACGAAAACGCTCCGCATCGTTTTACTAGAAATATTTCTCAAATTTAACCTAACTTTGGCTTTTATAAACATCCAAACGACAAAGATGATCCCGCGACCTAGCGCACATGCAAAAAGAAAGTAACGAAATGTTCCTCAATAAAAGTGGCTGTAATGTCGTTTTACGGGCGATTTTCAATTGCAGAGACGAAAGTTGCTGCAAGAAATTTTAACTCGAAAAGGTATGAATCCTCCCTTGAAAATCCCAGGGATTTTCCGCAGGGATAAAAGTCCGAAACTTAAATTAATCTATCCTTTCCGAGCGCAAATGCTTCTTGCTGAGCTGATTGCAGAGACGATGCCTGGCAATGTAAATTTATTTTTTTCATTTGGGAGGAGAAAAAAAAATAAAACACAGGAAGGGTAAAGTAGACGATTTTTTAACTTGTGCACTTTAAGCGAATGCACAGGCAATACGTGTGGATCTTCTTGAACTTGTTTTTACCGAGCCGGAGACTTGGCAAAATCGAAATTTTAAGTTTCGAAACAATTCTAAACATTCGATGTAAAAGGGATTCGGATGAATAAAGGAAATTTCTTTCGCTCTTCCAAAGGTGGAAGCAAATAAAGCAAAATGAAATTATTTTTCCATTTAGATTGGTAATCCTTATGTAATTTCATTTAGGTTATTTTTTTTTTTTTTTCAGGCACTGGTTGCTCCTCAGTCGGCGTCAGCTGATGGACCTGAAGAACACGGAACACGTAATTCTAAAACCTGACAGTCATCATCATCCTGGAAAATTTAATCTCCATTAAGAAGAAAAAAAAAAAAAAAACTGGGACGTATACTTTTTGCCCGCTCGCTTTTCCGGAATTTTTCATCCCTTTTGACAAACCTTTCAAAAAATGACCGAAATTACACTGACAAGTGATTGGGGTTGAATACGGGTGGTTTCGGTTGCATGCATCTTACGAGGGAAAATGGAAAAAAATTCCTGTCGTGAGAAAGGCGTTTCGATGCATCTACGCGAGATGGAGATGCAAAAAAAAACTGGCTCAATCCTTTCTGACAAAGAACTTTCTGCAATCGAGCAATTTCACATCGGCCCGTAATAAATGTATGAATTAATCGGAAAGTCAAATCATAACTGTATTCAGAATTAATTATTCAAATTTCCGTGCTTAATATCCGTTAATTCATCGCATATCGCTTAATCCATAAGAATTGGTAAGGACACCGGTTACATTAACGTGACATTCATGATTATAATGATGTTAATAAATCAGTCTTTTAAAATCATAAAAGAAAAAGCCCTATAACTTTCTCACAGTTGTTTATTCAATTTTTAAGATTGAAATTTTTCTGTAATTATAATCCATCGAATAGAAAAGAAATCGTTGGCTTCGAATATGAGAACGGTTGAAAGTTCTGTAACGTTCATTAAATCAACGGTTTTCGTTACGTCCAGGGCCAAAATTCGGTATTTTATATGCGTGTGTGTGTGTATATATATATATATATATATATATGAGTTGATAAAAAGAATCTGATACGAGACCGATTGGTATACCGGTCAAGGGGAAGGTTCCAGACCCTCCAGCAGAATGCCTGAAATGCTTGGAGACTTTCACCTGAAATTTCATGCGTGCACTCAGTCCGGCATCATGTGTGTCAGTGTGACAACATCTTAAGAGGAACTTGTTTCAATTCAACGGTATATTTTTATGTAAATACCGGTCTCAACCGAATGCGGTGTTAACAGCGTCAAAAATAAAAAAATAAAAAATTGGTTTTTCACCTGCAGCTCGATGGGCAAACTCCGAAAATGAAAATTCTCGATCGAGCATAATAATAATAATAATGGAAAAAAAAAAAAAAGAAACTATTTTAGATGGAACGTGAAATTCAGAAACAAAATATTTCAATTACCATTAGAAAGCGAAATTCACGAAATTTTGTGCGGCCAATCTTCGAGAATCCAAAATTACAGTTGTACGAGGTGGGCAGCTTTTTGCCTTTGGCGAGGCAAATTTCAGGATATTGGCGCGGCTCAATTTACTTTCCATTAAAAAAAGAAGAAGGGAAAAAAAAAAATAATTTTGCTCCCAATGGCTGGGAGTTTCCTCCGTCTGAGATTTAAAATCAGCAATTTCCAAAAAAAAAAAAAAAAAAATCAAATTTGCATTTCGCATGCATCGCAGCGAGATTCGCAAATTTGTCCAAAGCATGGAGAACCTGCACTGAAAATGATTAATTTCGCGCTATTGGCTCGGGCCGAAAGATTCGCGTGAAATTGTTGTAATAATGAATATTTGGATTTTAAATCTTTAAATGCGTCGTTCGCATTTTCGAAATTTCTCTCTTTACAATTTCATAATCATCTTCGTGTAACGCGTGTAACGAGAGCCCAACGAGAGATTGCAACTTTTATAACCAGGAAATAAAAAAAATCCGCGTTTAAGCGCACAATTTCCTTGCATTGCGCGTCTCGCGTCCGAACAATAAAAACTCCTCGCTGCGCCCCTCGTTGATGCGGCCGGATTTGCGCAAAGTGACTCATCGTCGTGCGGAGCTCCGATACATGCGACGTCGAACGGAATGAATCAGGCTGGACGAGCCTTTCTCGGCGGGAAAGCGTCAGCGTTCCGGACCGCCGACAGGAACGGGGGGAGAATCCGCCGGGAGCCCCGTGCGAATTCGCCGCTTCGCTTTGCTCTTTGCTTTCGGGCGCGATGAAGTCGAAAGCGATCGAGCGATGCTCTCGATCCGTCGGAAATCGAAAAGGAAGACCGAAAAATGTTTCGAGTCCCAAATGCACCCCGTTTAAAACGCATATTGCCGTACGTGTGAATCGGACCTCCGGGGCGAGCAAAACCCGTTTTGGGAAAATTCGAACCTGACCGGGGGGGGGCTCGGTCACGAAAACGAATGCTTTTTCCCGGGCGGTGATTGCATCCCGCTGCGGGAACAACGGGAAAAATCGGGGCGCCGTTTTGAAGCAATCTCTGACTTTTTACCCCCGTTTCCACGATAATGTTATTCAATAAAGATCGATCTCCGGGGCTTTTTTTTTACACGTCTCGTAGGTGGCACAAAATCCATAATGAATTAAATAATTATTTCAGAAAGCCGACGCATTTTTCTTCTCGCCTCTGCTGACGGCGACCATAATTAAATATTTTACGTTATCGTAATAAATCTAAAGCGTACCCGCATCAATCCTTTTGACGCATTTGTCAGTTCCAACGGGGATGAGATTTTTCCATGAGGTTCGAAGGGCTCGTTTCGAAGACGTCCGCCTTTACCGGAAGCAGCGATCCGGGCCGAACGTGACGTGCGAATGGACGACGATTCGGGTACAAGAAGAAATTGAATTTAACCTCGGACGATTACCGATCCGCAGGGCTTTGTCTTCTGCAAGGTACGGTAACTCTCAATTTGCGAACCGCGATCGCTTGCACCGGCTCCGGGCACGAAATGGGGAATGCTCGGGGGCGATTGCTCTGGCCAGGCGCGGGAAGATCCAAAACGTTCTGGCCGGACGGAGCGCCTCCATTCGTTCCAAGCGGCACGGTGAAAATCAAGGTGCAAATTCGGATTAATTTGCAATTTGCGAGAAAGCTGCAAAATTCATTAGCGTCCGGCACGGTTGGGAGGGTGAAAATGGCGAAAACCCGAAAGAAAAAACAATAAAATCGAGCGCCGGCCTTAACCCGCTGACCGGAGGTTTCGTCGGGGCCCCGTCGATTCGCCGTCCCCGTTAGAATCCGAGGTTAAGGGCGAGACCTGCACCTCTGCCCGGGCACTTCTTCTCTTCGAGCGCCCGAAGGTTACCCCCGAACGGCACTCGCTTTCCCCGGCAATTGACCGCCCGGAATTTGCCAATTGTGCCGCGGATAAAACGCCGTGCAAATGGATTCCAGCGAAAGTGCGGAGATCCAATCCGTGGAACGTGCCCGCAATCGCCCTCTCGTTGCTCTCCGCATCCAGTGCCAGGCATCCGGAGAGTTGGGACCCGCTCGAAAGATCGTGCAACTCCGGTGGCTCGTTGCCCGCCACTTCGAACGTTGCAAAAGACGCGCCGTCGCGGGACGGGATCGACGCTCAGAAAGGTCGGGCCGCATTTTGAAATCTGCAGGGCGCAAAATGCACCGCCGGACGGAAGGCGAGCGGGTCCGTAAAGGCACCGAAGGAGAGGCGGAAAATCCGAAATCCCGTCCGATTTTCGCCGAGCCGCAAGAACGATCGCGAGCATTTTACGTTTCGCCCGTTCGGGGGCCGAACGTCGCCCGGCGGACTAAAATCTCGTTCTCGCGAGGTGCACAATGGCGGGGCACGTCTCGGCCGTCACTTTCTTCGGTCTCACTCGGCGGGCATTGCCGAGTCATTCCGGTCGGGCTCGAAAATGGTACCTGGCAACCTGAGGACTTTTCGCTCCGGATAAGGATCTCGACGGTCGAGGAGCCGTTTCCCTGGGTTTTCACCCGAGGACGGGCACCGAACCTCGGCGGAGTGCGACGTCCGACTCCATCGTGAGGGATCGGTTAGCGCGATCGCGATAATCGTTTATTCTTTATCGCTCTCCGAGGATTTTCTGCTGCGGGACTCGCGGGGGGGGGTCGAGCTGGTCGAGGCCGCAGGAAAAGGCAACGGAGGAGCGGTCCCCGCGCGAAAAGTGCGAAATCCGGGGGTGCTTGTTCCGCGGGCTCTTTCGCCGCCCCCTTTTGGGGGGGTTTTTCCCAAGCTGCGAGGGGGATGAAGCCCGAAATTGAAAGCATCGTCCCGGGAGTGTTACCGAATTGGAAGAACGACGAAGACGTCCTCGGGAACGAGATCGAACGTAAAGGGCAAATATTTGACGAGGATTTTCTCTTCCACGTGTCTCGATTTGTCCGTTATAATTGTTCGTCCTTTAACCTGCCCGCTTGGCTCTTGAGCAGAATGTGAGGCAAACGTCGAGGGACTCTCGGTTGGGTTTTGCCCGGTGTTGAATCGAGTTCGGTTGGCACCACTGGGCAACGGAGATTCCCCGTGGGCGATTCGTCCCACGGAATATTTGCGCTGCACCACAAGCATTTCGTTCGTCAGTGGCGTATGCGGCCGGTTCCTCCGCGTGCGGCGAACGCCACGAAACCCGCCGCATCTTCGCTGCGAAGCGAACGTCCAGTGGCAAGCGCTGGCTTTAACTTTTAAAAATAATTTTATATTTTATAAGGCTTCGATGCGAAACCCTTCATTTGAAAAAAAAAAAAAAAGTTGATGAAAAATTAAAAAATTCAAAGGCATGTAAAGTTTTTAATGCCTTTTCGAAGATTTCACTCATTTTCACCCTTTTCACTTTTTGTACATTAAGATTTCACATCGACGGATTCATTTTCATAAATATCGTCGATGAATTACGTAGACAGAATATCAAATTTATTTTAAACTAATTTTACAACATACAGGGTAATTGCTTGCATGGTGTTTTTTTAAGGCAACAAAACCTGTAAAAATTATATCATTTCGTTTTTTGTACAGGAGATTTTTCTTTTTAATTGTTATTCAGGAATGTGACGAATTGTCTATATTGTTAGCCGTTAATTAAGACAATTTGTCAAAATTTAGTGAAAATACATGAACCTGCGATCAATTCCAGGCGAATTTTTCGCCAGTGGTAACGGTATGACCTAACACATTAAAACATATTGCAAACGGCCCCCGTTCGAAACGAGCAGCCGATTTTATATGTTTTTTCCATAGCGAATTTATTTAACAGTTCTTCGTTTCGTTCTGTAAAATATCGTGTTATGCATTCCTTTATCGCGCTGCAAATAATTGAGATACACTTTATAAAACCTGCTTTTCGTCATAAACCGCGGAATCCATAAATTGATGAAAATTAGATTGTAAATAATGTAATTTAATATTTTGAACATGTTCGCATTCGAAATACTTCAGACAAACAGCGAGGATTACACGAGAGAGCTCACCCCGCAGGAAAAGGCCTCACCCATTACCGAAAATGTCATTCATTTGAACCAAGCACCGACGTTTGCATTTTCTTTCCATTTGATACGTTTGCCGCCCGGATTCGGGTAAAATTTTTCAGATTCGCGATCGCTCTGCTGCCCCGACCCCGAAGCGGACGCAAGCAAATTTGATGTTTTTACCTTTTACGACGAGATCATGGCATAAATCCTCGTGAAGTTTTTTTTTTTAAAATCTGCCGCCGCCTGTCCGCCGCAATAACCCATTCACCCGAAGTTTGCGTTTGAAAACAAAATACAGCAACGACAGCAGCGATAAAAAAAAAATAAAAATAAAAAAATGAACGAAAATTAATACTTAGAAAACCAAAATTGCGTGCGAAAATAAATTAAAGTACGAAATGCGATGCGAAGTGGAGCTCGTCCATTTCAACACTGCCGTATACCTGCACCCATTCAGGTATTAACAGGTATTATTGGTTGCGCCTAACACAATGGCGGTCCTTGTACAAAGCGTTCCCGAAGAATTTCTTGGCTAATTCTGTTTTACCTTGGGTCGCACTCTGCCCGGCGAGAGGGGCAGACAAACCGCGTACTTTTTTATGCGTTTTTGCACGGAATTTTTCGAAAATGAATTCACTTTCTTTGTTCAGAAAGAGAACCGGATCGGAGGCAACCGCCCGCGGCTGATTTTTTCAGGTTCCCCCGTTCGGAACCTTGCGGAGAGGACTTTTGGGCAGCGTTCGAGGCGTTTGCCGCATTTGTGCGGGGCAGGAAAAATAAGTTTTCCCTTCTCGTTTCCGTTGCAAAAAGGTCTGGGCGGAAAGGAATTTCGCTTTTCCCAGTTTCCGTTCGATTTTTATTTTTGATGCAAGCTCTCTGCGCGGTCACTCCGGTGGTAGGTGTCCACATGGTTGTTGGCAACACTGAAATCCCTTGCAGACTTTAAAGTGGGATATCAACTTTTTTTTTTTTTTTTTTTTTTTTTTTTTTTTTAAAAGGTAAATGACAGAAACTCATCGAAAAGCAAATTTAATTTTTTATTAGCATGAAAGTTAACTTTCAAAAGATAGCATAAATGTAATTTTAAACTCAAAATGTAAATTGGATTTATTCTCACTTTAGATCATCCGCATGTTTGAATAAGAACACTCCCTTGGGTGAAAATGGGTATTAAAATTGCTCTCCGGAAGTGCAGTGTTAAATTTAAATACCTTTGAAGATATTCTACTTGGTCCTTGTCAAAGTTACAATATGTTTTATTCTTTCATAAAAGGTATCAGTTTTATATCGACGTCAGGTCGAACCGCGTTTGAGCTGTGGTACGCGGAGCGAAAACGGGGAAAATATAAAGTTTAATGATCAGATTGTAATGGTTCAAAGGAAGGATTTGCTAAGTTATTTCCACCGCAGGAACCTCCGCAGGATTTTTACGGCAGGATGTGTCAGCAACATTGAAACCGCGCATGATCCTGATGAATGAATCGCGTGCAGAAATGGCGGTCCCGGTGCAGTTGAACATACAAATTGATTTCATGATTGCCAACTGCATTGTAAACAGTGGATGCAATCAAAAGGCTTTTTTGTTTTTCTTTTCAGTAAAAGCAAGTGGTGCGAAACCCATTAAACGCCTTTGAAATACATTAAGAAATATTTTGCTGAACGTAACACCAATCAGAAGGGTAATGCTCCTTGATCACCGGAGATAGCGGAAGTTTCATAACTTTTCGAAGGGGTAGGATTTAGGGATGGATCGAAAGTTCGGCCTCACGTAAGAATATTTCCGGAAGTGGGATTGTACGTTAATGTTTTGCAGAAAGTCCGGACTGTTGTTAAAGGAAGCTGCTTTCCTTCACAGACCGGAGTGATTTCATGCCAAGAACCATGACCTGATGACAAATGCTGCCAGGGTGGCGGCCCCTGCGAACCAGTTCCCATCGGTATGAGAGAAAAACTACCTCAAAGCTCTACCGGAAACGCATGCATAACGTCCGTAAATGTAAATGGACGACCACCGCTTACGATGAAAATACCAATTTAAAATCGAGTTTCCCTCGAATTTCCCACGTTCCCTTCAATTCATACAAAGAATCGAAAGTTTTTAATATTCCGTCTACAGGAATTGCTTTTCGAATTTCGCCGGTGCTGGAGGATATGGACTGCGCATTACAGAGGCAACCGTCTAATAAAAGAAAGGTTCGTGCTTGACCTTTCTTCTTCCAGATAAAAACGCAAGCGGTGTACTTATTTATAGCTTCCGTATAGCATATAAATAAGGCTTTATAGCTTCGTCGGTTAATAACTGGCAGAAAACTCTCAGTAACAGTGCCCGAAATGATTAAATCATTTCGTGAGCGAAGGAGATCCGTACGTGATCCTCAACACTTTTCGTACACTTCTGGCCTGGCGCATGTTAAACTCCAGATATATGAAGGCTTAAGCAGTGGGTTCCCAAACGCTGGAGGCACATTTTTCCATTCTGGCACCCCCTGCAAAACATACATGTAAAAGGTGCGCCAAATCGAAATCCACTTTCCATACTTAATTTGTATTGTTAACGGCTCCTTTTTCTTCCACTCCTTTCGCTTTTCTTAACATTTGCTAAATACTTTTTCATTATTCATGGCAGGTAGCCCTTATGAATATTCTTTTCCTTCTCACAATTTCCAGGGTGTCGTCCTGGTCTGTGACTCGACATTGATATGAATATCTCGTATTTCAACAGCTGGCACGCAATGCATTTCGACTATCCGCCCCGAGAGTTTTCGCCCCGGGAGTCGGCTTCGAATAAAAACATCAAACTTTAAGGTTTTTGCGTTTTTCACCAAATCCTTGCGAGCCTTCGGATGAGTGAAAAATACGTGGATTCTGCCGTTCGGAATTCGGCCGGGGAAGAAATTTTGGAAACTTTTGACGTTTCCATAAGTTGGATCAAACGCCAGGTTATTGAATCGAATAGGAAAATGAAATTTTTCACTTATAACTGTATGCAAATGTTTTTTTACGCCAGCAAAGGTGCGATCCTAAAAATGAATGAAAAAGAGTCTTAAAAGAGAATTATTTTTTTGTTTTTTATTCAGATCTACACTTTCATAATTTTCGTGCTGCCCGTCAAAATATCTTGATCACAGCAAATCAATGAATATTTATAAATCTTGAAAAAAATATTAAAAACTAAAAGAATAAATCCGTTCGAAAAGAAATCTCTTTTTTTGGCAATCTGCAATTTTTTCGCTTGTAAAAGTTAACTTTGTGTTTAGTACTTTCGGTTACACGTGAAATGCATTATTTGAAAGTAGGAGACATTTTTTCTTTTGCACATTTTGAATAATCTTCGATCTTTCATTGAAGATATCTCAACAGCCGCATTAGCCCGCTCTCAGTGCTGCCTAAGTCGTCTTAAATCTGTTTTAATTTGATGTATAACAGATTTCTTTTCCGGGATTCAACATGTACAGCAATAAAAAAAAATTCGAACCTAAGAATCATTCAGATTTTACGGTAATATTCTAGCAATCGCGGTACGACAGTTCGCATTTTCAGTGACGAACACGGAGTAATGGTGAATAGGAAATGCGATTCCGCATCAGATTCATCTAGGTGTGCAGAGACCAATTCAAGAACCGAATGTATTCATTCAAAATTCAGGTACACGGCGTCCGATGAACAATTTCAGACTGCATTTTTGATAAAAGATGGTGTTTTATTGTTATCCGCGCCCGTTCATTCGAAGTAACCGACATAAGAATATCTGGTCCTTAATACGTAAAACGATTCTTGAGGTTTCACTCTCGCCAACGCCTCCGGGAATGACGGTCATGCTGCCGTCTCATTTGAAAGCACGGCGATACCGGGGAAGCCATTTGGGCCGTTCCCGAATATTTACGGCAGAAAAGTCGATTAAAGAAACCATACAGGTCACCTAACTGGATTGCTGCTTCCTTTTGTTTTTGCGAACGTATATTCGCATTCTCAGTATTCCAAAAAAAGTGAATCGCACCGTCAAATAAAATGGACGACCACCTGAGCAGAATGTTGTGGAATATTTTCTTTTTGCCGTCGTGCAATTTGCGAAATTTAAAAATGCCGAAAAAAAGGGCGGAGCTGATGGAAATCATCAAAGCTGCCGTGGAAAACTCCTCGAAGGATCGCGGAGCTTCTGCTGAAAGCTGCTGCCGAAAGGTGGTTGCGGCCATCGTGAGTCACCACAGAAAGGAGAGGGCGGAGAGGCCAGACAACTGCGATCTCTCGCCGAGCCACGCCGTTCTTCAGGTGGCCCTGAAGCTGTCGTTCGACAGCGGGCTGCAAGATTCGCAGATTATCTCCGATCTGCTGACGGAGGTGTACCTGTGCGAAAAATCATTCGAGCGGCTCTTCGCGGGCGCCATATTCGGGAATCGCGCCTCCCACTTCACGTGCAACTGGAAAAGCGACTTCCGCAGTCTGGAAGAGAACATCCAAGCGGTGGCTTACTTCCTGGAGCATTCGACGAGGTCGAAATTGGTCTTCGAGCCGTCGAAAGTGAGACTTGCCGAAGTGGTGATGACAAATGCAGACTTGCCGCCGTTGAAAGCAGCCTTGCAACTTTCAAATCATCCCATGGTGTCGCTACTGTTAAAGTTTGGCGCAAATTTCAGTGAAAGTTGTCGCGCTTTTGACCGCCATCCAAAAAGCCTGTTATTTATATGCAAAAAGAAAATTTGGTTTCTCCTTAGGGCGAACTGGGAGCTCCCTTACGGAATCGGAAAATTGCCTTTGCCCACACCGTTAATTGCGTACCTGAATGAATGGCGTTTGGAGTAGGTCGCGATTTTCTTTAATCGAAAACTGTCATCGTAAACCTGATAAAAGTCGGCATATTCTTACGGTTCAAGAACCAACGAAATTTTCCTTGCTGAGATCAAATCATGTCGCTCGGATTGCAAGGCAAAGCGATAATTAATGTGGTCCGTCTACATAATAAAACGAAATTTTTCTGCCATCATCAATAACATTGATTTTTCCAAGTTATACAATGAGAACTACATTTTATAGTACATACACAGAATATCCCTTTTGAGGCTCTCAGTTTTTGATCCTAAGATTCTGCCATTGTTCCCGGTTTTTCGCATTTTTTTTGCTGACATGTTTTTAAATTTAATTTAATATGTTAAAAAAAAAAAAAAAGAAAGAAAGAAAAAGTTAAATTACAACTACATTATATCTTCTTCCAAAAGATGGGACATAATATTTTGTAACACTTTGTAAGACAAATTCATTGATTATTTCTTCTGATGGATTAATTATTCTACACTATGTGCTCCTTGCTCCTTGTCAAAAACCATACTCTCATGGGCTCGGATTTTCCTTTCATAGTCACAAGACCCCTGTACTTGAAGTGAAACTGAGGATCCAGATTTTCGGGGCGGCAAAGATACCTGAAAACAGAACGTCCGGCCTTAATACTGGATAGCGTAAATGCACTTAAATGTAAATAGTCAAAACGGATGAAAAGTTTAATGATGTATTTAAATATCATGCACGTTACGCATAATCACTTATATGCTTCGTTATTTATTACGGCAGAGAGTGAAGGTGGATTTAAATGATTGACTTACTTCGCACGTATTATATATATATATATATATATTGCAGAACTAAATACACGTATTTCGTCAGATACGTACTTTGGATAAAATTTTTTTAAATTTTAAATGATTACGAGAACCTCATACGCATCATGTCAAAGGTGAAATTGAAGAATAAATCTGTAGAAAGCTTACTGTGCAGCCTTGTAATTATAGGAAATCTATTATAAAAGCTGAAATTAGGGAATTATGTAAATGTCTGCGGGAGTAAATATAGTGTTGATGGCGATTTCACAACTGAGTCAAAAAACATAAATAGAACTCTGTTGAAGCAATGCCATGATAATTACAACGTATATGAAAGCATGAAATCTTTCACGACTGAGTTCATGTGTTACCTGTAATTATTTTTTGTCTTCCTCAACGCTAAACATTAACTTTTTAGAAGTGTGATTAATCAGTTATGAGTTTACCGAGATATATTAACAAAGTAAACCGTAGGGAATTGCAAGTAAATTTTCATACATATTCCAATTCCGATCAAGTTCCTACAGAAAATTAGTTATGCACTTTTATTTCTTTGATGTTGCACCGGTCGGTCGATATTTTATCCTTCTACATTTAAAATTTATGTTTTCATATACTGACATTGTCAATTTTTAGTATTTTTTTTTTTTAATAAAAGAGCAAGAAAGATTTTTTTTTCTTTTTCTTATAACACCTATATCTAGAATGAATTTTTTTGGGGTTTATTATAAAAAAACTTACTTCACATTTTTATAATCTATACATACGTCTCATTTTTAGTAATAAATGTTTTTTAACTTGTTTGATTGGTTTTGGGTATATTTAACATGAGAAAATCCCTCCCGGAAGTTACTAGCCAAAACGACGGTAGACTTGTGGGTTTCTTCCAGGTTAAAGGCAGGTACTCACTCGTAAGCATCTTCGGACACGTTAATCTTCCCTGGTGCACCCGTGGTCTCCGTCCTACTGGTCAGATTTACCGTGTTTCCAAACAAGCAGTACCTCGGCATCCGATGACCTATAACACCGGTCACCACCTCTCCGGAATGGATGCCAATTGTGATTTTCTACAAAAATTTTTCCATCTAATTTCTCGGCATTTATATTTTATGCATTATTCAATAATATTTTACATTTAAAATGCAATGCGACTCTAAAACTTTGAATTTCAACTGCCTTCAAAGCTCTGCAAGTTTCAATCAAGTTTACAGTTTGCTATTTACACATATGAAGCTATACATTCATGAACTTTTGTAAAACTCTTGTCTTCGTAGGATATTTCGACGGTTGCACTACACAAAGAGACAAAGAGGACTCACCACGGGCTGCTCGTCAAACAGAACTTCCCGGCCTAGGTCCATCATGTCTAAAGCCAATCTTGCCATGCATCTGGCATGTGTCGTGCATGGCTCTGGAAGTCCACTAACGGCCATGTATTTGTCACCGACGGTTTCGACCTGAAAAATGTAACATCATGTTTACTACCTTTGTGAACATTACAAGATTGTGGTTATCCAGGCGTTTAAAATCATACAAAAAAAATCCATGCTTTTAAATAATAATTTTACATTAATTTTGTATCATTACCACCGTTATTAAATTGTAAATTATTATAATATATATTATATTCTTTAAATTAAATACACTGTACGTTATTTTTTTTTATTGTCAATATAAACCTATATGAGAATATCATAATTTAATATTTATTAAGTTAAACCTCAATAGAAAGTTTTTATTCCACACAAAACATCATAATACTGCGATTTTTTTAATATAGATCTTGAAAAAGGCCCGAAAAAAATTTAGATTTAATATTAGAGATATAATAATTGTAGTTGCGTTCTATGATTTTGTTACAAATTCTTGCTATAAAATTACATTTATATTTAACACGCTTCTTTGGCACCGTCCAGTAAAAAGAAAATATTTTTAGGTTTCAGCAAAATTATCGGTTGCGGTAAGTTTTTTATTTTATGAATCGCCGCATCGTAAACATTAATTTTTTCACCTTATATACATTTGGGTTTTTCTTCGGATCAGTGAGTACGTCAAAAGCAGTGTAGAGCTGATTTAGCATTTGGACGATTTTCATAGCACTCGTCGCATCGGTGTTAGCTGCACAATAGTCACTAAATCCCACGATACCCGAAAACAACAGGGTTACGCTGTCATATCTTTTCGCAGGTACCGGACGTTTGTGTCTCAATTCGTTGGCAACGCTTATGGGAAGCACGGAATACAGCAATCTGAAAGTTCGAGACGGGGTTACAACATGTAATTTCCACAAATTCAATTCATAGGCAATTAATACCGATCCGTCTTCTGCTTTTCCCCATCGAGGATCCTGTAAGTTTGCTGAAGTTTATCCGTCAGCAGCTCCAGATTACGCGTTAATTTGTAGTCCGCCTCGAATTGTTCTGACATCAGCACCAAATCCCTGGTCGCGTCGTGCAGTGGTATATCATTCAGATAAAGACCTCTTCTGTAAAGGTATCATGTAAAAAAAAAAATTAACTCTAAATGAGCTACAGAATTTTTCTATGTGAAAATATAATTTACATTACCTTGCCAGGTCATCCAAATTTAGGACGCTGGGATAACAGAGGAAAATGACGGCGTCTGTTTCAGGTACGTATAACATTTCACCCTGAAAGTAAATATCAAAGGGTAAAAAAATAAACTTTCGAAAATTTTTAAGATTATGCGGTGTTCGCTGGAGAACAAAGAATTTGATGACTTCAAAGGAAAAAATTTACGTAAAAGAGCTTCAGACTGCGAAGTGAAGTTGATATAACCGCTGGAAAAGGGGATTAGATGGAAAGAACACATAAAAGGAAAATCAGACGTGAGAAAACTTTTAATTCCTCGGAAGCAGCAGTAATTAACGCCATGGAAAAGTGACTAAAGTTTGAAGCTTTTTCCTACTACACACTACAGTATAACAATTTGCATAGTACAAGTTTTTTTTTTTTAATGAGAATCGCAAAACTCACTTTTAACCTCAGAGTGGAGTATTCGGGTTCAACATCAACTTCCATCACTCCCAGCTTTGTGCGCAAGACGTACACTGTATTAATGTGAGACAGTACATTCTCGAATGTTAAATTCAGATGCGGTCTCACCTGGTAAAAAGAAGTGCGATTTTTTTAATTATCATATTTCAGATTAATGTAGCTCTTTCAAAAAAATCCCAAATGATACTCACAGCGTCTAATACGTCGGTAATTTTGCAGCCTTCCTGCTTAACGCTCGGAACAATTCTCGCTATTGTCGAACCAGTTTGAACTATGTTCATGTCTCGATTGAACATTATGTGGAATGGAAATATTCTGCAGAACGTCGCCGGGCTCACCTTCGGTACTGGAAATCAAGAAAAAACACCAGGATTATCTCAATTCTTAGCAGCATGCAAGCATTTCGGATTCACGCAGCAGCAGATCCTATTCAAGAGGGATTCGCGGGACAAAGTATTCAGCGATCGCTTCCCAAGGCAGGGTTACGTCTCGTGAAACTGCATTTTCTCCATTTGCTATAAGGGCGAGTTTGACTTTTTATGATTTGTTATCCTCGTTCACCATCCATACCCATAGAATGAGTTTCAGTGATGTCGGATTCAGTGTCGGACACAACTCCCGGACCCGATTGTTCCGTTATGAGGAACTGAACGTGATCAGATTCCTCCTTCGTCTTCAGAATTTCGACTTCAACCTCGGTGTTGTGCAGCTTGCTTGCTACCGTCTGAAAGGAAGCAAAATTTTTCATGTAAATCGGGATGGATGGGCTGCAGTCGTCGCGCATCAGGCTTGGAAAGGCACCGTTTGAAGAATTAAGCGAAATTTTTGACCAGTGCGGGGCCGCATTTGTGCTGTCGGATGCTGAACGACGAAGCGAACGACGCGAGCGATTTCGTTATTTTTGTCATCTTTCCCGCTGGATTGAGCTTCACTAAAAACTCATGAGGCACTTTGTTATCGATGCGATACCTTCACAATTCCGATGACAATATGCTCTAGTCCGGGACGATCGGAATAGTAATGCAGGATCAGAGCTCCGTCTTCAGGTCGAGCTGTGCACCTGAAGGAAGGAGCTTTCATGCCAGGATACAAGGTGCCCAGATGGTCGTGAAGAGCATCCAAGTTCTGAAATTGGTATAACAACTTGTTTAAACATGTATAATTTTCTATTTTTTTGTTACATTTGCCCGACTCACGCGAATCCCATGGGCCTAGGAGTACAGTGATAATAAAAAGCATTACTAAGTAAATGAAAATGAAAATAATGATTTGGAAAGCTGTAACATAGGTCTGTCGATTATCGTCACTGTGTACCTTCCAATAAATTTATATTGGTTTAGGTTGGTTTCAATTTTTGTTGATTTATGCAAATAATTTCAAGAATTTCACATTCATTCGCAAATTATCTTCCGGCAATGATATTTCAAAATGATACGTCTGAGAGAAACGTTGATGGTAAAAATTGAAATTTTCCAAAACATTCACGAAGAAAATTTATTCCACTTATGTCAGGAAATTAAGGTGGAATCATTAAAGTTGTACTCAGGCTGTGCAAAAACCGTGTTTCAATGCGATTTTTAATCGGGGAGCTCACTTGGCAAAATATTACGTTGTGCTGCTGGAAGCAATTTGCAAGGAAATACGGAGATGAGGTGGTGAATCAGGGAGCTGGGAAAACTGTGGGAGGTAGATTTAGCAATATAAAATTACCTGCAAAAAGTCCCTCGGAGTGGCTCCCAGAACCTGGAGTATTTTGTCGTATCCGGAATCCTGGCAAAACTCAAAAAACATTTTGCCGAAGAGCTCGAGGATGGCATCGGCCGGAATGTCTACAAAATATTGGACACTAATGAACTGAAGACCATTTGTTGAAAGATTAATAAAGAAACAGAAGCCGAAGTAAAAATTTAGGGCAAGTACCACGAAAGGCGTATATATATATAAGTAAATGATCGGGAGAATCTAAGGATCATGGAATTTTCACTTCCATTTGTTTAAGCATGTACAGTAGTGGGATAAGGCCTGGAAAACTGTCGTGGTTCTATGATTTTGCGAACTCCTTTCGAGTTTTGGGCCTTTAGCCCGATGCATTTATTTGAACTAAATTAACTGCAAATGAAGTTTAGAATTTTAACCTCCGAATTACCATTTCAAAAGCCGGGACATTTGCCCGCATTATTAACAATAATAATGATAATATAATAATGGAATGAAAATGTTCATGTGAAAATTAAGGGGGAAATTAATTTTCATCTGTTAATTATCTTATATAATGCAAGCTGATTAATCTTTTGGATCCGCAGTTTTTTTTACAAATTGTAAATGAAGTTGTTTCATCTGAAAACTGTTGGTTTCACTCGTGTAAGTGTTCAAAATGTTATTAATAATAACGCATCAAATATCATTAAAGCAAAAGAATTATTTTCGAAGTCAAATATTCGGTTTGAATGATACACTTGTTTTTGCGATGCAAGGCACCGAAGAATTTGTAAACAAAGTTTGTGCAATGGTCTGGGTAACGCCATAAGAAAAACAACTTCGTTGCGCTGTCGGACTTACGCAGCTTCTGAACGGCGGCGGAAATGAGGTTGTAGGTGATTTCGTCCTCATAGATCTGTCTCACGAGGAATTGTCCCTCCATCTGAATCTCGGCATCTTTCCTGCGGGAAAATCACCGTGAGAGAGGGGCATCGTCAGGCCGTCGGCGGGCGGCGGCAAGTTACCACGGTACTCACTTGATCTCCTCCCACGTTTCCTCGCCGAATTTCGTAATCACCAAAAGTTCCAGAGCGTGATTCACAAAGCCGTACTGGAAACCGAGATCATTTCCATTAAGCTTTTTCGAATGCGAAAGCATTGAGCTTGCGTTACGTGCATTTGCAAAAGCGGGTAAACTCACCATTTTTCCGCTTATTTAACGTTCATTCATTGGATCGACTTGGAAACGGAGAGCGGAAGAAGGCTTCGGCGTGGCCTCCCGATCGAGCGGCGGAACGAGACTGGCGCACTGTGCAAATTGGAAACAAGACGCGGTCCCGGCTGATCGATAGTTCCGCCTTTTGGCAAGTGTCAGCAGATGTCGGGAACGTCGTTCGGAAAATGACCGAGCGCCCGAATCCGCTTCCGTCTTATCCCGGAAGTGCCTTCGGTGCGACTCCGATCGAATCCGAAATTCGTCCTCCGGCAATAATTTTGCGTTACGCTCCGCGAAAGCTTAGCCCGCGAATGTGCGGGCGGCACACGCGCTCGAACTCGTGCACCAGTCACTCTCGCATAAGCTCCCCTTGCCCGGAAGCGCCTGCGCTCCTACCTTCCTTGTTCTAATTCTGATCCCACTGCAGAAAAAGTTTTTTCCGGTTCGTCGGAGGACGTCTCTACGTCTGTGACATATAATTTTCAAGAACATAGAGAGCGTTTGGTCCGTTTTTCTTTTTTTTTGACAAAAATGTCGATACGATGGCAAATCTTGTGTTTCTGCACAATTGCACCGGAGACAACCGTTTGAAGTGGATTTAAGGATGTAATCATCCCTTCCGCCGCATCCCCATTCCGTGCTTCTCAACTTCTTGCGTTAAGAAAAAATTCAGCTAGAAATTTGACCTGTTACCGACACTTAGTTTGAATCTTTCCCTGGTGTTACGTGCGAAAATACCATTATCCTGTTCCCTATTTCCCCAGACTCTTTTATTTTAGTGCTTGCCATTAAATTTCCCTGGCATAAAACAGTTGCTCCGGTACTAACAAGTTCCTTTTAATGGGACTTACGTTTCTGACATGACAACTAATATATATATTCAATTTACTTCTCGAGAAAAGAAATTTTACTAAAAAGACGGACTCGATTAATTTAACAAAATACGAGTCACAACGTGAAGGCGAAGAGAAAAAATTGTTTAGATCCAAGAAGCGAATATTTTACATGAATTTTCACAATTAAAATGAAAATTTCGTTATGTGGATGTGGCGACAGCAGAAAAAAAAAAAAAGGAAAATAGGGTAATTATGTCGGGAATTAGAGTGAAACTATTGAGCCGGTAATTTATTCCTGTCCATCGGCTGTCGAAGCTTTTTCCTTTCATCTTCTCTGCATTTCAACTTTCAAATATTCTCTTCGTTGCTAACGCTGAAAAATGGAACACGGTCAAAGGTGTTCCTGCCGCAGAAGGAAAAAATTGCTTGGGAAAAGGCCTTCTCGTCTCTTTGTCAGAAAGGGAAATAATTGTGGGCGATTACGCGCGTCCCGTCTGATGCCACGACGAAAAAAAAAAAAAAAAAAACCGGCAGCGTTTGCAACTTCAAGTTGCGAACCTTTCCCGAAAGGCTTCATCGGGAGGCAAACAACCGAGGATGAAACCTTTTTCCCGCTGCCTCAGCCGCCGTAAATTTTTCGAACGAAGGCGAGGGAATAAATTCCGCTGCAGCGCCCGGATGAGGAGAGCCTCTCTCGAGAATCCTGCTGCAGTTTCCCGAATCCGCATCTCGTCTCCGGAGGGTTCTTCCGCTGTGACGCTGAATCTTCGACCGCGCCGGAGCGCGTGCAGTTTTTCACCGCCCGGGACCCGCTGCTGAATTCTTCCTTTTCTTTTTTTTTTTTTTCCTTCGCATGTTTGGCAAAGGAAAGCTCTCAGATTCCGCTTGTTGGAAGGCTTCCAGTCGGGATGTGCAACTTATGGATGCGCGAGCTTTGGAATTTTTCCAGGTTCCCTTCTTCGGGGCACTTCCCAAAGCACGGCAGACGACATTTTCCCTTTTTAGACCGCTTGGAAAACGAACCGCTTCCTCTCATCCGCAAGGGGTAACGCGTGTCGCCTTTTCCTTCCCGGTTCCTACCCAAAAACGCTTCTTCCCTCGCGTGGTTCCTCGCAAACTTTCAAGAAACAAAAGTGGAACCGCACAACTTTCGGCACCTCGAACAATCCTTTAAATCCACCGAAAGAATTTAATCCCTTTGCCGGAGCCCCGAAACTATTCATAATTTATTTCATTACAACGAGGAGGTTGTGTGCACCGGATTAAAATTTGTTGTACAATGCGATGCTTATAACATCGAACGGATACAATATTAATGGATCCGGATGCTTTGAAAATGTTACCGTCCTTTTTACGTGCACGGAAAAGGGGTTGAAACAGGGGCGAGTTTATTTCTGTAAGGAAGCGCTCGGGGTTTGCCCCCGTGAGAAATGTTAAGTTGAGAGATGAAAATTTGGGCCGCATTTTGGGCCGCAGTCAAAAAACCGGTCGCGGAAATAATTTAATCCGGAGTCGAAGTGAAAAGCGGAGGAATTAAAAACGGGTTGGCGTCAGCGCTGACGGCCGGGGAAAGGCTCGGAAAGGGAAGATAAAAAGTTTCGGGCATCGAAGTCGCAAGGCGAATGTTAATCCTTAAGCTCCCGGTGAGAAATTTCCTGACGAAAACGGCAAAAATAAAATTTTTTCGCTTCGGGACCGGCGTCAGGACGGCCCTGCCCCATTTTTGCGCCCGCGTTAAATGTCATAATTTCCACTCCATCATTGTCAGGCTCCCGTTTAGTGGCGAAGGAGCAGGAGAGGAGCTTTCGTCCTGAGGGAGATGAGGGCAATTCAAAGTTTCCGACCAATTCAAAATTTAGGTGTACGCACATTTTAACGTTGCTACAGCAATTGATTTATTATGTTTTCCTAGGTTTTAACCATCTTGACTCTTAAAAAAGGGAACAAGTCGTGCCTGCGGCCCTTTTTTTTTTCGGTTCGCAGCAACTTAGCTGTGGTTAAGCTACATCGCACGTCGTACATTCAATTTAAACGTTCACGCATGTAACGTGTCAGGCAAGTAAGAAGCTGCAATAACTTTAGTTATCCGGGTATTTTCATCGACTTTCGAAAAGGAGATTCATGTTCAGGTAAAGGTACGCGCTGTTCGCCGTTCGGAAATGTTCTGCAGAAGGTGCTTCTCTTGCATTAATGGCCAAACTCCCGGATGGAGTTTTCCCGTAACGTCCATAGCGAAGGCTTTATCCGAATCGAAACGAAAAAAATAAAATAAAAAGATCCGTCACAACATGCTTAAAATGTTATTTTACGACCTCCCGAACCGGTTTCGCGCAGCTCGGACGGTTTCTACAATAATGTTGCAGAATCGGTGAAGTCACGCATTTTTGCATATATATATATATTAAGGATTCTAACGACTAGGGCGGAATTGTCGAGCTCCGTATGGAGAAAAATTAACATTTTGCCGGAAAGGAAACCGAAATAATAAATGCAAGGCTGGCAGCCTCGCTAAACATAAAGGAACAATTTATTAAGACCATTTAAGAGCCTTGCTCTGAAATTCCTTATTTGAATTTTAAATTCGAAGAGAAGATGCGGAACTGTCTCGTCGACAGCGGGAAATTTCACGGTGCGACAGAAAATAAAAAGCGAATACCTTGAATGCCATCGGAGTGGATTTTTCCTAAGGGGAAAATTTCGCTTTCACGACGTGCAATCGCAGCGGCAAACGGCCCCAACCTTCGCTTGCAGCGCTCGTCGGGGTTTATTATTCTAACGTTTGACAATTGACTTTATAATTAAACAAAATTTATTGGTTTCTGCGGATTCTGCACTTTACGCATTTCGCGCTCGATTGACTGAAAAGCTTGCCCGACGAGACGAACCAAACGATTTTCCAAAAAGTTTCAACCCCCTCCCCCCCATTTGACGCCTCCCCGCGCGCCTCGGGGCTGACTTCTCCCGGTGCGCCCGTAAATGTTTGCCTTCGGACGTTAGCGTTTTTTAAAATTCAAAAATTTCGCGCGCTTGCCCCTCCGTCCGGATTGCCCCCTTTCTCATTCCGCGTCCTCTTGCCCGAAATCGGCTTTTCCGAGAGTTTCCCGCTTTCCATCGCGGTCCATCGCGCGACGATGAGGTCGGAGCTTCGGAAAACTCCCCAAAAAGGCCCGATCTCCTTTGCGGAGGCAGCGTCGTCGCACGGCTCAATTTTTATTCGTCACCCCGTAAGCTTCCGAACGTGGAACGAGAGGGACGTGAACCTAGATGAACGCCCGGAAATTACTCAAACTTAATAACGGAAGGCATTATGCTGAAATGCAGAGCGCGAAATATCAAGCGACGGATTGCGTCTCTTAATCTGAACATATTTCTCCATTTTTACAAACTGGAATCCCGGTTTACGCGCTGCTTCGTTGAGCCTGCCCCCGATTGCCATAATCGCGCGTATTTTATGGATAATTTGCTTTTTTTTTTATTGTCGAATGTAGTTCTTTTCAGCAGTAACGATTACAGGAGTGAATGGGGATTGCTCCCTTGCGACCGGAATAAAGTTAAATTTCGCGCATACAGCACTGGAATTCGTCCACCCGGATAGGATTCGAAAGCCGAGGATCTTAAGCAAGTAAATAAATAAAATTTTCAAATTAAGAAGAGTTCGAAAAATTTCATTTGGTGTAAATTTCAGAGTATGAGGACGGTTAATGAGAGAAAATTTTCGAATTTTTTCCCCGTTTGATCAAAATGATTAAACCGAAAATCAAATTTCGCACTTTTTCCGTTCGGGTGCGACACGTTCAAAAGCGATCCGACGGCAGACGGCGATGCCTGGAGCCATGGGCCGATTCTGCTTTTCTCCGAAGCCCGGACTTTTCTCGGTGGAGCCCCCGCGCCGAAACGCAAAACGCACAATCGGACGGGGAAAATCCCGAAAATCCGCAGCGCCGGGCGATCACCGTTCGCTGTTGCTCCCGTTCAAATTTGCGACTCTATCCCATTTTGCTCAAATCTTTTCGTGTTGCTTAAACTCGGGATGGAAAATCAATTTGGTGTGCCGCGTCCGGCAGAGTAAATGAAAATGCCTCTGCCTTAAATATAAAAATAAAAAAAGGTGCGGAATCTCGGATTTATCTGCGCCAATAATATCTTCCTTCCGTACGCATCAAATGTCAGGTATAACACTCACCGATGCATTCCCCAATTCGTTCGTCGGCTCCTGACGTCCTGTATTTGCGCGAAAATGCTTTCCACGATCCAGGTATCCCGAGTCGAATTTTTGAAAACCTGCTTTCGGATGGGAACAAACCGAGAAAGGAGAAATAATTAAAATCTGCCGGCAGCTCGGATGCAACATGTACTTTCGCACTTGGATCAAATAAAAGGTTGTTTAGCAAAAAAAGGAGAGGAAAAATTTAAAGTAGACGCAAATAAAATCTTTATTATTGTAATAAGTTCTTTAATTGAAGATCTTTGGAACGGCAAATGAGAGAACATTTAGATAATTACGAAGATTTTTTGAAAAGCAGAAAAAGGTTTTTGTTTCCCCGCATCTCGCTCCGACCAATTTTATTTTTTAAAAGCTTTTCTTTTTATGCGCAGTCACTTGCCCGAACAGTAATGCTCTATGCAAATATGACATTTTCTTTTTTTTCTCAAATAAATGATGGAGTCCGATAGGAGAAGGTAACAAGTTTAGAAGAAAATACGTTTTTAGGCGGGATTAGGGTGTCCCAAAATATTTAATTTAAAATTTTCTCCACGTACAGATTTTCGTATAATTGCCTTATGAAAAAGGTCTCGCAAAAGGTTAAACTCATGCATTGTTAAATAATGTATTCATGAACCTAAAACACCAATCCCCCGCCTTCAAACAGATTTTCCTTTCCTTCTTCGGTAATTCCTTTCGGCTCCTCGAATGCATTTTTGGCGAAAACGCATAAAGCAAAAACGCGGAACACCGTGAAGAATCGCCGAAAACCTTTTTGGAACCAGTTTTTTTACTGTTTTCATGATAACAATACAATTTTCTGCAACGGGCGAGAAGAGAAGTATCTGCTTTGTGAAAATGTGCAAAAAAAAAAAAAAAACAATAACAATAATTTATGATAAAACAAAAAGGTTTTGTTTTATCGTTTACGTTTTACGTTGTTAAGATAAGGGCGATATTATTAAAAGTCTTACAGCAATAAAAAAAAAAGAAGGCTCTTTAATTTTTTATTTTTTGAATAAAATGTTTATATTTCCTTTCTCTGCGATTGTAACTTACGAAAAATGCAGAAGGTTCTCTCCTTCCTTTCCAAGGAGATTTCTGCCGGTTTTTGTTTTTCCCGCTAAAATCGGCAAGTGCAACGCTTACGACAGACAATTTCCCTCGAGATCAAAACGCCGGCGTCGCTTTTTTTGGGAAAATTGCAGGCCGCGAAGCGTCAGGCAGAAATTCGGTCGTGCACTAACCCGGTCCGATCGCTGGTGGCACCGACGCTCGAAGGGATCGGCACGGAGATTCGCATTTCTTTGGTTTCCCAGACAAAAATCCAGTTTTTCGCATCCTTCGCTGAGCAAAAAGCGGCGCCTGGGAAACGCTGCAGTAGCAGTCAGATTAAGCGCCCCTGGAAATATTTACAAATCCCGCGAACGTTTAAAAAATCGGGCCGAAAGCGCTGCGGACGCCCGGCGTCCGGGAACGTTCTTCGCGCTGCGGAAACTCGTTCGTTACCCTAAAATCCGGACGGTGAAAAAAAAAAGGATATTTTAAACAACTTCGCAAGGGAAAAGATCTCGCAGTCCGCGCTTAGAAATTTTATTCTGCGATCGGATAACGTTCGATTATGAATTTTTCGACGACAGGAATGGAAATGGGATTTCGATGCTTCCGCTCCTCGGTAAGGGATGTTCTCAACGTGAATTCTTACCCCGGCGACTTTTTTTTTTTTTTCTCTTTTTTTCCACCCTCTCTCGCATTTATGAGAAGCAGCGAAAACCAGGAACTCCCGAGGGTCTACGGATTAAGAACTTCGTAATATTCACGCAAGCGATCTCGACATTTTTCATTGTCGTGCATATTAACATTGCCCGTGCGTCTCGGGGAGGGTCTCCTCGAGCGCGGTACCCTTCGGTGAGGGCTCAGTTCGGGGTTGGGCGAGCTCGGAAAACGTTTTCGAGCTTTGGCGAATGCGAAGAGCAATTTCGAGGATCTGCAACAAATTAAAAAAGCTCCCCAACTTGAGGCTGTCTCCGAGCAGCTTTTTCGAAATGGATCGAAAATCGAATTCGCTTCTTGAAAGCTCCGGCTCCGGGATAAACGAAGCTTCGACGAGAGGTGGTTTATCCCGCAAACCTAAACTTAAACCTGGATGGCGGGAAACTTGAGAATTGTGCACCCTCACAACAAAAAATGGCGAGTGCCTTTACGGCATTTTCTTTTTCTCTTTTAATATCCACCATTACATTCTTTCATTATATTTTGATGTTGCTGTTTATATAACTTTTTTATATTACCATAATAAGAATATCAAAATATATATATGTCCCTTTTTAAATTCTGATTTATGTTAAAAAGAAAAAAAGGTTTTAATTTTTCTTTTCGGTGCCGCAGTCTTTCTCGAGAAGAAAATAATGTGAAGGCAGAAGAAACTGTTGTTTTGCTGAAACACGGTTGTTCGGCTTCTTATTTCGCTGTCGTTGTTTTGCATCAGATAAATGAACGTACCGATTTAATTTTAGCCGTGGAATATTTGCACAAACACAAATGCTTAGTTAATTTTGTTGAATGTTTTTACATTTTCGCAAAAACGGATTTGTTGGTGCAGTTTCGAATAAGCTTGTTAATTCTGCTTCGACAGCAGGAGAAGTGTGGCCGGTGAAAATAATCGGGTGAAGATGATTTAAGGCGGAAATTCCTCATTTCCCACAGCACGTGGATATCCCGAATTAAGCGAATGTGATGCCGCATTCGTTTGAAGCAGGGAGCACCTCGTGACTCAAAAAAGGCAATTTCGATGCGGCCGACGTTCCGCAGGATGCTGTCGCAAGCGGTGCGCAGTTAGAGATGAACCTCGGAAAATCGTTACGAAAAGTGGAAAATCTTTTTTAAACGGTTTCCCATCCTGCCAGAGGCTCGGGATGAGGAATTATCCCTCCCAGAGATGCTCCTTCGCTCCGAATCCCTTACAATATCAAAAACATAATGCTTTCTGATGTAAGAAAAAAAAAAAAAAATCGAAATCTTCTGAAAAGTTGCATATCTGTTGCTCGGTCGGGAAATTTGCAAAATGCATTTACGTGGACATGCCTAATGGCAACCTAAATCGTGGAAAGACAATATTGGTGAACTTAGCGAGTCCGGCCCCGGCCAACTTCATAAGGCGACAGGAAATGCATGAAAAGCACGAGGCGAACGGAGCCAAACCGCAGAGATGAAAACTTTTTCACAAAATTTGTTAATTAGTATGAATTTATGTTGACAAGCAGCAGAAGAGTCAAAGGAAATTTTAATTTTCCATTGGGAAAACGCCGCTAAAAAAGAAAGGGCAAAAGCGGGATTCATAATTTAGCGGAGGGGCTTGCACTGTCATCAACCCCCGCGTCACCCATGTATCAAATAGTTTTTCATTATTCATCTAAGAGGAAAAAAATGGCTGGAAATGAAAGTATAAACCTTCACACAACGTAAAAATTACCTCTCTTTTGGAACTGGAAAATTAAAAGCGTTCGCAAAAAAAAAAAAAAAGACTTTTCCTTCTTCAGCAACATTTTTTGATGCATTTTTCCCAGCTTACGGGAAAACCTTCCTTCATCGGCATCTCTTGAAGGTACCTGAAAAAAAAAAAAACGTATTTAGCCGTTCGGTAGATGTAAATGCACCTTCATACGTCGAAGAGCGTCGCCGGATGTGATTACCGTTCGTACATTTCAGGGGGCGGAAGGCATTTCACGAAGGCATCGCTTGGCACGGGAGATGCCGGGCACAAAAAACTAAAATATAAACGAAAATTTTTTTTTTTTATTTTCGGCTGAAAATTTGATTCGCGGGATCTCTCCGCCATTTCGCATAAATCAAAAGACGATGCCCCGGCGTTTAAAAAATTTTCATTAAGTAATACAAATTGATTCTGGAGCAGTAAATCACCCGGTCGATGTCAAATCGAAGGCCCCGGCGACATGGGGCCCCGGGGGTTTGCGCGGCGGGCAAAGTGGTTCTCGCCGACCCGGAGGCAGCTTTTCGTTTCGACGCCGGGGAAGCTCGCGCCTTTTGATCCGACGCATATTTTGCCATGGCGTGACGTACAATGTCCATCGTATCTCTTGCCCTCTTCGGCCCGGCAGTGTACGCTGATGTTTTGCGAGACATTTTGGTTTCAAGTAACCGCCCGGTAAGTGATTCTCCAGGTTCCGGAGACGAAAGGTTGGTGGAGTTTCGAAAGGCTAAAAATGTGCCGATTGCTGCCGTGAAAGCGATCCGCATGCGGGTATGAAATGCAGTTTCGCGTAAACATTTTTATATTGCAGAAGATTATTTATTCCGAATACAAGATTCGGTAAATGTATAAAAAAAAAATTATGTTTTATTCAGCATGATTATATTTTAAATTGGTTTTATCGTTCATTTTAAAATGTAAAAAGTATTTGGCTTTTATGAACGAGTGAATGTTTTATATATTTTTAATTTTATTTTAAAAGTTATGAAATTATTTTGATTTTAATTTAGGTTTATTTACAGAGTTTATTATACATTTATGAGTGATTTATTTTTTTTTTTAAGCTGGGGCATAATTTCAGCAGTTACATAATTTTGATATAGTTCCCTTAAAAACGACATACCTTTCTTGTGAAGTTGGATATGCAGATCAATATACAATTTTAATAACATGAATTGTGTAAACATAGAACTAATTAGATATTGATGGCAAATCAAGATTGATCCGAATTGACGGAACAGAGAAAGGAGCTTGTACAGAAAGATAAATTTAGTTAAATTCAACCGTTTTTAGTAAATGAAAAATTTTTTATGAAAGGCAGATGAATAAACCTGTGATTAATATTCAAAATCTTTTAATACCTAATTGAAGCTAACATTCATCTTAATTGTTTTCCATATAAATATAGGGCATGGATTTTCCTGACTGAGAGGAAAGTTTTAAAATTTACCAATCGAAAATTTCTTTTCCTTTTACTTTATCAGCTGGGACTTTGACGGGAAATGACATCAAATTGATTTTAACTTATTTTTGAGAACCTTTTACTAGGGGTTAGAAACGGGAACGCGGAAAATCTCCCTTTCGGCCAAGGGTAGAAAACGGGAACTTTTACCAAACGTCGAACCCGGTAGCTCCGGATATGAAAAAGATGAGTTTTTATGTAGACACATGTATATATACGTATATGTGTATACACATTTATTATATCTCCGACAACTGAGCATTTTTTTTTGGTTCATCTTTCAAGTCCTTCCATCTGCACAGGGAGGACGAAACCAATCTCCACTGGAACAATGTTTTAAGGCGAAATCTTACCGGTGGGACTGGTGCGAACGGTGGAAATGTCAAAATCGTCATTTCATATTAAAAGTTTAGGAAACCAAGATTTATGAAACATTTTGTGTATTTACGTCGGGAAGTGCTCCGCACAGCAATAAGCAAGCGTTGGTGATGTTTGGAGATTCCTCTGCTATCGTCATTTGCTGGGAAATGGGCACATTTACTAATCAAATAATCTCACCTTCGTTCACAGAAAGTTATACGTTCATTGTGCAACTGATTAGCATAATTTTCTCCTTGTGCGACTTGCAGTATGAAAGTAGTTCGTGACATAACTGCGAAAAGTTCTAAATATCAGCCTTACAATGTTAAAGACAGTTTATAAGTCTCTTCAATTTTTTTTTTTTTTTTTTTTTTTTTTTTTTTTAGAAAGGACTTATTTACTTATTCAAATAAAAACGGGAAAGATTTTTTCTTTAAATGTGATAAAATTTCTATTTCTAGCAATATCCTTTTCAACATATATATATATACGATCAGTCATTGTAGAAACAAAAAACAAAATATTATCAGAAAGTAATTTCCAATTTAAAATACTTTTCAAATTCTCGTTCCAAATTTACGAATTTATTGTCTTGGCATTATTGATGCCCAGTCAAATTATAAGAAATCTGTGATTTACATTTTTCGAATTAAAGATAGAAACTTATATAAGCTATCAAATTAATGTTAAAAAAAAAAGGAACCAAACACACAAACTTTTTCATATGAAATTCATCGTTTTACACCAAAATATTCGTAAATTGTCGCAAAATCAAATGTTCTGCATTTTGCCCATTACTTGTCTAGTCGAAAGAGGAAAATCAAAATTTTCTTTTTTCTTTTCCCATCGGCTACATGAATAAATTTTCGCATTCGCAACATTATTTTTTTGTCACAATTTGAGGAGGTACCAAAAAATCCTTAGCTTGAAGAGTGAGAATTTTTTTTTCTGCTAAAATTTTTAGCTCCTTCAAAATGCTGACGCCTTCCAATCCTCCTCCTCCTCCGCGTCCATAATTCAATATTCCTGAATTTATTTATATAATGGTAGCTTCCAAATTGTATTCCGCAAATCGCTTGCCCTTCTTTTATCTGTTTACTTTTCGAAACGAAATTCCATTTATGTTGCTACAACAATCCAAGGAAATGTTAAAAGCGATCGAAAGTGGATCGGGATGTTGTTTTTATATCCGACAAATGGGAGGGGTCGTCTTTCCCCGCGAGCACTCGCTGCTGCAGCATTTTTCATAAGCGAAGCTGAAGGCGAGCGTTGCGAAAAGGTTCGGGAAAAGATTTGGCTTGAGACGCGGCAGAAAAGGAAGGGAAACCTGAGCTTGGAGGGAAAAATTATGATTCTTAGACGCCAAATAACAATAAAGATATTAAAACGCTCTCGGATATCGCGTTATTGGTCATAACATTTTTCCTTTTCCGTGCTCTGAGCGGGGAAGCAAAGGTTTCACCGGGGCAAAATTACTTTTTCTAACCGAACATCATCATTTAGATGGATTGTCAGATACTCGAATCATTTATAAATTTTTCGACATTTGAATCCCGGCATAAGGCTGCGCTTTACCAGGGAGAATTGTTAAATGTTATACGACGATTTTGTATTAGCAAATGGAAGTGAATTTCGCTTCAGATGATTGAAAACTGCGTTTATTAACTCATCAATATCTCCTTTTTCTCGACTGAAATCAGTTTGTTGCGATTTTATGGGGCTGAACTCAAGTTAATAACAAAAAATCGTGAAAATTGTAAATAAATTTATTATCTTAAACCGTTAAAAACTTTCATCATTTATCTCTGACTTTCTTAAATAATTAGAAAATTTTTGTCTTTTCATCCGGTTCGGTTTTTTAAGCAGGAAAATGATTTTCGATTCAATGGTATAACGACTGAGGAGTCATTTTCGACATGTCCAAATCAAAAGTGCAAACCATTAGCGGAAACAGGAGAAAATTTTATGTTTTATGCATCGGCATTTGTGCGAGGTAAAAGCTGCGCGTTCTCCGAAGTTGGTACGAAGGTTCGAAATTCACGTGCGTCACCGGTACTTCTTCCGGTCTCTCGTATTCCAGCGGAAACGGAACGAAGATTATGAGTTATCACTTCCGGTTTGTGGAAAACAATCAAATAAATAATCTAATGTTGGTAGTTGACGTGTACTAATGGAAAGCTCTTTATGGATAAGCTTCGCCTGGTCTGATCCTATTTGCATAGGAAATGCGGATCCCAAATTTCAAATGGTTTTTCCGGATCACGATATCATCGGCTTCATATCGGATAATGGGTGTTTTTTCTCTGATTTTTTTTTTTTTTTTTTGGAAAATAATTCCGGAACCAGATTTTTGTCGGACATTTTTCAGCCCCCTGGCATCGACCACCGCCGCGAGCGTTCCAATTCGGTGCTCTCTTTATTCGCTATTATCTCCGCGGCTATTCCGCATTGCGAATTAATCGGAGTTTCCCAGTAAGTCCGGAAAATCAGCTTTATACGAAGGGAAAAACGGAAAAAAAAAAAATGTGAGGACAGTTTTCCGGATTGCGAAACGCCATTCGGTTTTGCCCCCCCCCCCCCAAAAGGCGTTGCCCCTTCGAAAGTCTTATTTGTTCTGCATTTGAAATGTGGCATCAGCGAGGTACGCGGGATGAAATTTTCCCCAGCACGGACCACATCGCCTGCAAGGGGTGAAATCGCCTTTCTTCCGCGGTGAACCTGCAAAACTCACATCCACGATGCGACTACATTGAACGCGAACAAAAATAATGTCGCATATGATAACCGTTCGAGGTTCCTCTCCGAAAATAATGCTAATAAATTTTATCTATGTGCCAGCATGTTTTAGATGGAATTATTTTATTGATGTACATTGGCATTAACCCGTTTACGTGCTTATCTGTTTGGCCGGTTGAAATTCGACGCAATTCGGATTGCGAGGGATCGCTTAAATCGCTTAAGCACATTTTCTTCGCACAGTTTTGAGTTTCACACCGGGGACAATCGTCTGCTGCTTATGCCTTTTTCGATTTTTTTTTTTTTATTTTGCAATCGAAGTGAAACTTATCAAAAAAAAGCATTAATTTTTCGTTTTTGGACAATGCGAAACATTTTTTTTTTGATGTCAACTGCGATGCACTGCAAAAATCTAATGAAGTAAACTTCAGCAAAAAGCCGTGCACCGCCGAGTTTTTACATCAGAAACGAATTTCTTGCTCTAACTTCGCACAAAGGAACATTTACAAATAGAGAAAAACGTCTGACGAAGGGAAGAAAAAAAAAATGGGAATAAATATTGAGCATGTGCAAAGCGAGGGGATGGATTTACAAGGGAAACGTGGCAGAAGATGAGGCTTATTACGGAACGTGAAAATAAATTAAATTTTATTCCGTTTTCGCCGTTCGAGGCAGCTCCCGTGCAACAAAAATTTTGACAAATTCGCTCGCATTTCAAACGAATGACAATAAAAATCAAAATATGAGATGGCGGCGGGGCGATCCGGGAGGGGAGGTTTATCGCGGGCGCTCCGAGTTCTTGAACCAGAGAACGAGCGAACGCCGAACTGCCCCGTTCGTTAGTCGCGCGCTGGTTCCGCGGCGTTCGGTTTGCTCCCGCTCATGCTTCATTCTTTCGCCCGGGAACGGGATCCGGAGACGCTTCAGCGGTGAAGGGGCACCTCGGCCATCCCGGAATCCGGGATCTCCCGATCTCCGGCTCGAAAATTCCACATCAACCGATCGACGACGAACGCTCCCCGCATTTCTGACATGCCGCAGCACGTTACGTGAAATCGATCGCCCACGATTTTCGTTCGAACGCACGGAATCGGAGTGAAACGTTCCCGGAGTGCGGTAAATAATGCGTGATATTTCATAACCCGCGGGTGATGCTCTTTTTGCTGAATGACAGAGCGTGAGGGGCGACAGCGGCCGTGAAGAGCGCATGCCGGCACATGGGGCTCGAAGAACACTCGTCGTGTAAGTTGCCGCACGAAATTTTATGTAAGAAAACCCCAAGGGGGGGGGGGGGCACGACGCGATTCGCAGCGCTGAGAAAGCAGCAAGAAATTGATCGTCCTCGCACCTGAACCTTAAACCCGATTTCCCTTCTCCGCCCTGGAAACGATGCGAAACCTCTTTTTGTCAGTGCTGAACTTTTTTTAACAGATTCCTCATTAAATTTTTCAAAGGATTCCCCAAATAATAACATTACCGCGGAAACTTTACTGAAGTGTTTATATTTCTTTTCGGAAAATTGTTACACGAGCATGGATTTTTAATTTTAGTTTCATATTTTTTTTTTTTTTCACTTTTGGGACGAGAAATATTAAATCAGCGGCAGAAAGCCGCAACTTTGCACAGTTCATCCGGATTGTGATATATTAATACAAATCTATGCCTTATTCTTAAGTGGATTAATGAACAGAATGACAGTTTTGCGTCGCTTGGGCGCCAGTGTCAAAAACATATAATTTATATTTTATGCCAGATTTAACATTTCAAAAAACTGAAACTGAATTATCTAAGGATTAAAATTTTCATCAATTTCTCTGTTAGTCAACGATTCAAATTCCGCATTTAAACATTTTAAAAAACACTTTCGCAGTTTTCGTTTTTGGAAATCATGTATTAAACTGAATTTGCGGCATTAACGAATGAGAATTATTGTATTTGTGAATCGCATCGTCTTATAGATTAGAACCGATAAAATTTTTCCCTTAATTTTAGTAATTTTTTGTAATGACTTTTATCCTATCAATCTTGTAATCCCTCCATACGTTCTGAACCTTTTTTTGGCCGAGCACCGAGATCTCTCCTTATGCTCCGATTTTGACAATCCCTCCCGGGTAAGGCACGTCCCGTCGTTTGCGTCAGAAGAAACCCCAGCTATCTACGATGAGCCAGGAGGAAAGGGAGAAGCGTTACACCCCCCCCGCAAAATGCACGCCAAATGGCTTCGAGAGTCTTGGACCGATGCCGCCCTGGAGCCGGGGAATTTTCCAAAATTCGCCGGATGCAATTTCCACCGGGAAGGCAGAGGGCGCGAACCGCCCGCCGTGTCGCGCCCTTTCGTGCATCCGCCTAAGAGAAAAATTCATTTCGCAAATTGCGAAAAACCCGAGCCATTCCCCGTTCCGAAGACGCCCGGCGAAGTTTCGCGTCCGGAAACATCCCATCCAGATTTTCCATTTTTGAAAGGTTCGAGAGAAAATCCTGCGGACAGCGCCCCCACCCCCCGTCGTCCGAGAACCTTTATCCTTCGGAACCGCCCGCTTTTAAAAATATGCTTGACCCGCAGGGGGATGAATCGGGTCAAGATCTTTTTACGCTGAGCCTGAATTTTCATTCACGGAGGGTGCACTCCGTTAAGCGAAATCCGTTTGCGTTTGTCAAGCGCAGCAGCCCTCCGTCTTCTCACGGCGCGGCTCCGAGTCGACCACGACGTTTTCCCACAGGTCCGAATCAATGAGAGCAGACGACATCTCGAAATTTCGGGAAAAGTAATAGCTTTAATTGGATGTTTCCGTCGCTGCAGTCTGTCGGAGGAATTTCCTTCGAGCAGAAAGTTTCAGAATTTCATTCTCTCTAAGAGGGATCCGGATGAATATTCGCTTAAACCAGCGTTTGAGATGCGAGAAAAACGGGGATGGGAAAAAGGGAGGAAAAAAAAAAAAAGCGTTTCAGATGTCACGTAAATATCCCCACTTGGGTAATTTGAAAAATTTCCCTTTCGGATTAGGGGAAAATTCTGAGATTGGTTTTAGCGGGAATTATCCAGGCGAGGGAAGAACCGAACGGACGCCGCATGGCTTCGGAGGCGTTCGGAAGGAAAAAATTCCGAAATATTCACGCATTTTCTTTTTTTTTTTTCGCCCCGCTCCCGCAGAGGATTCCATCGAAGCGAAGTGCCGCGGAATGGATTTTCACGCGAAAAGTTTCGCTTGCATAAACGCCGGGCCTTAAACAACCCCCGAAAACCTTTTACATTGACCCATCGGAACCCCCCCCGGAAACTAAATTTTCCAGTTGCCGTTCAGTGTTTCTCGCTCCGAACAGTTGCTGCACAATACGCCTTGGACGTTTTTCACGTGCGCCTTCACTTCCGATGCATTTCACCTTGTGAAAATAATCGCGCGGCTTTTTCCTCTTCCAAGATCGTCAGCGGCATAATGTGATTTTTTTGTTTCCGCCTTTTTATATATGGGACCGGAGGAAAATGAAATTTCCCTTTTTTTCCACCATCCGGGGTACGATTCAATTCAGCGAGTCGAAAAAAAAAAAAAAAAAATAAACACCGAACTTAATGGAAGTAAAGTCAATGTAGGCGGGAGCGCAAGATTATATGCACGTTAATGTAATGAAAAGATGGGAAAAAGAGGAAAAGCCCGACGGGGACTCGCATTGAATGAAAAGAAAGAGGCGTGCCTGGGGGATCGTACCTGACGCGATCATTATAACGGCTTTTGGGGAAAAATTCTGATGTGATGGTGCGCACGCCATTTCCATTGTCCCCGTCGCTGCATGAAACCGCCCTCGTGATTTTTCCAATATTGAATTTTTCTTTTTTTTCATCCTCGCGGGGTTAAATGGAAAATATCAAAATGAGAAATTGCGCCCCGGCTATAAGCCGCCCGCCCATAATTGTCGTTTTCTCCTTTTCTTTTTAGCGCGCCCCCCAAGTAAAAAGCTCACAATTTAGCAGCCATCACCGAAAATATACGGATCCTAATCGATCTCAGACTCGAGTTAAAAGCTTTTCCATCCTCTGGAAGTCGAAATATTTTATTTATCTCTTTTAACCGGTGTCGGGAGAGAATTTCCCGTCGATGAACTCAATTTTTTTCAATGCAGAGCCGAGAACCTTTCCCCGGGGGCAACTGGCACCGAAATGTGCGCCCTCCGAGGGCTGCGTCGGGTGCGCCTTCGCCCCGCTCGATCCGAGTCTGCCCGCGAATTTTTTTCCCCTCGGAACGCGTCGCTTTATTGAAAAACCGCCCTTATTCATCAACCTCCCCCCCCCTCGAGTCCGAAACTTGAAATTTAAAAAATTAATCTGCGGCGAGAATGAATTTCGCTGCTGCTGCTGCGCGGTTAAAAGCATTTTTCGAGCCTTCATCGATAGGGGGGCGGGGCCGCAGACGTCTGCTGACGGTTCAGATGGGTGCCACCAGGTCATTTATTTCCGTAAGAAAATCGGGAAATCCCCGTGCACCAAGCGAAAGCCTCACTGGAGCTTTTCGTCAACTGAACTTTATCATTTTCCTTATGAAAAATTAAGTTAGCGAATTAATTTTAATATGAAAAATTCTGTCTCGCTCTTTTTTTTTTTTTTTTTTTTACCGGCAAAAATTTCTCTCTTTTTGTCTCCGAAGTTGACATAAAATTTTGAATAAATATAACGCATTTTTTAACGTATATGACTTCATAATTATATTAATGGAACTCGGTCCCGTCTTCAAAGGATATCAGAAAGAAATGTAATTATCTGCCTTGTATTAAAACCGAAAAGGATGATGAAAAAAACCTAAAAAATTAAAAGTTTGATCTAATCTATTCGACATGGAAAAAGAGGAAATGAAAAGAAGCTTCTGCCACGGTGAAAACCTTCCGCTGCCTTTTCCATCTTCCTTCCGGCCTTTCATGTTTCGCGTCTCTTTCGAAATGGAGAAAAAACAAATCGAAAAGCTTCCGTTTCTTACAGATTTCGGCAATTAATCGGGATGAAAATAAATATTTTCACTTCCATTTAATTGAGCATACGGGGCGGAGGCGAACTCTAACCCGGAGCGCCCGGAGAAACCCTTTCCAGGGGCGTTCGATCCTCGGGGAATTTTCATTTGGAACGCCTTCCGCCTTGTGAATTCAAATTTTCGGCTCCGATTCAATTCGTCCCGTTTGCCGAACGCGTAATTCCATTTGCAAGAGGCGTCCTTCGCGGAAAGCGGCGGGGATCAGCCGTCAGATTAACCTCCGGTCGCCTGCGAGGAATCTCTTGCGCAGCGCACTCAACCCTGCGGGCAGGTTCTTGAAGTTGGCCGTCGGCGAACGACGAAGGACTTTCCCTCTTCGGATATTGCCGAATACGCAATTTGGAGCCGACTCGAACGGGAACGGATGGAAAATTACGAGATCTGCGATTTGCCAGGGAAGCGAAGAGCTTGTTCCCGGTCATCCAGAAGCATTTGCTTTGCTGTTCCTGTCGCGAAGATTGCCCGAGATTGTCCGGGACCGAACTGACATCGTAAGGCGAATCTTCTTTGAGAGAGGATTTGCATTCCCGGACACGTTCGTTCGCGATGCGAACGTCAATTACGGTTTTCGGTATTCAAATTATGCACTTTGCCCTTAGTTGTGGGGTCACCCTAAGCACGTAGTTCGTGCCTGCAGCGCCGAAAGAAAAATTAACGTTAATTTATCCGGTCTAAACGGTTTCCAAATGATTTGCCGCGTTCGTATTATGGATGGAATACACACGGCGTAAGTGGCCACATATCCCCGTTGCAATCGTCCTGGTATACCTGCAGTCTGCGATTCGTGTTGTGCCTTCCGCGGTTCCAGCAGCAAAAACCCTGGAAGTTCTCGGCGAAACAGTCCAATTTGTACACGAATTTCTTTAAACAAAAAAATATATATTTATATACATGTATAAACAAAAAATATTCGCGAGATGATTTTGTTAAGGATAAAATTTTTTTTTTTTTTGTTAAGTTGCGTGCCGTGCTTGAGAGTGTTTTTACAAAAAAGTAAACATATTTAACTTTTTGACTAACCCACGCATTAAACTTAAAAATTTATGTTTGACTTTTTCCGAAAAGTTCCTGCTTCGCCTCCCGCGCCTCGCATCCACGGACGGGAGGGAAGCTCGCGGATTGTCCGACTGGAAAAGCGTTTTGATTTATACGGCGTAATAATGTTTGTTGTTCGAATCTTCGAAGTTCCACCGGTTTACGGCAAAAGGCTGCACCGTCGCAGTCCTCCCATTTCATAACCTTTTCGGCTCTTCGAGACTCGCCGATGGACGCTGCATTTGTGCATAGCAAATATGTCAAATTTCTTCAGTCTCGGTAAATGCGACGGCGCGCACCCGAAATTTTCCGGCGTTCGCAGCGCAAATGCGATTTTGCGCGAGAAATTTTCCGTCTTTTTAAACGCATATTACTTTCTTATGCAATGGGATCTCGTGAAAACTCTTCCATATCCGTGTATTCTGTTCCTTTTCCAAATTGCCGAGGCCGAGGAGTGTCTTCTCATGCTAAAAGTTTGCTTCTAAGTTAATTTTTGAGCATTGTGAGGTTTCCCATTGTTCTCCGTTGCTTCTTTCAAAGTTTCTCATTCAATTATACATCCAGCACACTGAATTTCTTCTTTTACTTCAATTTCCCCTTCCGAATTAATTAATTCTCTCATTAGGATGATTTATCGTAGTGAACTGAATTTATATCTGTGAAATATTGTATATTTTTGAGCGAACGGATGCGGCGGATCTGATTTTAGATTCGTTGCGTGGAGCCGGGGAATGGCATATTCGAAAGGTGCCTGTATCGCCTTTCGAAATAGTTTCACTCTGATACCTTTTTAAAGTTGAAATCGCAAAATAATTTGTAGAGCGATATTTCAATCTCATGCAGGATTCAGGATTATATCACATTCTAATGCATTTAACAGTTGGCTTAAGAAAATCGGATTTCACGCGTTATGCCTTTAAGAGAGTTTACGTGGAAAGCAAGTTGACTAATGCTCCAAAAGCACAAAAGCTTAAATCCAATCTCAACGGTATAGATCATTTAATTTTTATGATTTATAAAACATTTTGATATTTTCCTCGTGCAGACAAACGTCCACAGTTTGAAACAGGTACAACGCAATAATTTTTTTCCTGCCATTTTCACTTAATTTTTTCACTGCTTCTTGCCGCAGCCTTTCACGTGTGCTTTTCATGGAAATACCTAAAACATGGTGTGGGAGGATTATATTGATTGATTGATTGATTGATTGATTGATTGATTGCATAATTATATGTTTATTTCATTAGCAAAACTTTTTGAGTTTTTTTCCCCGTCAGAAAATATTTCATTTTTTTCAATTTTCTCTCGGGTTTGTTATCACAGGTAATATTTTTAAGTAATTTTTCAACTCTGTAAAGTGCCAAAGAATATGCGCCGTAAAAAAAAAAAAAAAAAAAATTGATTTTCCTAATGTTAATTTCAGTTCTTCAGCTGTCAGAAACGTGAAGACGGGACATTGAAAAAGTAACATGGAAAATTGCACAGGGCAAAGCATCGTATTCCGAATGTTTTTAACACTTTTTACTTAATGCAATTCCGATGAAATTAGAAATGCCGCCGATCTCCTAATGGTAAGACGAAAAAAGGTAATCAGTTTTTCATTGATATCTGAATGCGACATTATCATGATGCCTCCAAATCCGTTTAAAAGTAAGCGATAAATGCGGATGCGTTTTTTTCGTTAAATAAATAAAAATGCGGAAGTCAAGTGGAAATGCTGCAAAAAGTGCTGAAACCATCGAAAGCTGGAATTAGCCTTCGGTTACGGTGGAAATAAGAAGAAAAACTTTAAAATGCTGATGCTGGAGCTGGACCCGAAGACAATTCGCACGGAGTTTGGAGATGGAGCAACCGCGGAGAAAAACGAAGATTTTTCCAGTTTTCACGTCGACCACCTTTACGGAATGCATTTAATTGATGTATGTTTGCTTACGACCGTCATCGAATCGCTTAGGACGATCAAGGTGCAGTTTGCCGAGCGGGAAATCAATTTGTTATGGAATTTTCAGCATAATAATGTATATATTATACACTTCGAATTGCTTTTCCCTTTTCATATTGTTCGGCAATTACAAAAAGAGTTGAAAGGGAAAACCAATTTTCCGTAAACAGTCCTCCGACTGCATGATCTCTTCACCACTAAAAAGCTAGTATTATTTCATTATGGATTAGCATTTTATTCAGTGCCGTTTTCTCCAGCCTCTGTTTCACATGAAATCAGAATAATGTGAGAATGGCATTAAAGATGGAATTGACATTAGATAGGACTAATATCAGATCGGTCGGTGATTGTCGGTCTTTTGTGTTGTCTGCTGGTTTTAGTGACACAAACAAAACCTTCAGCGTCGGTTCGACCGAGTTTAATTGAAAACAATTTCCCGGGCATCGATTACGGTGTTTTTTGAATAAATTGATTCCGCCAGTAAAAATCGTTTCGGAAAACGGCGGAGAGAGGGGAAGAAGACTGCGCTTTTGGAGGGATTTTACACGGCCGGCAAAGACGGAAGAGGGCGAAAACCGAGAAGGAATGAGCAACCCGAACGACTCCGAGCAAAAGCAGTCGGAGGGCTGATTCCGCAGCCCCCCCCCCCGGGATTTTTCGGGGGCTCTTCCGCCGGCCGCAAAAAGTGAAGAAAATCGCCTGAAATGCGGCGGAAACGGAACCACCGGGAAAAATCGCGAGGCAGCATTTTGGTGCCGACTCGAATTCGGTGCTGACGCGGCTCCGCGCAAGCCGCCCTGCAAAAGCTCGAAATCTCCGTTCCCTTCCTCTTCCGCCGGAAACTTTTGATTTATTACGTTTCCTCCTTTGCGGGACGCCGTGGATGATGCTGCAGAAATTTTTCACGCGATGCCGCAAAGGCAGCGGAACCGTTCGGCCGAACGTTCCCCAGTTTGACACTTAAAATCCCGCAACCGACGGGCCCGGATGCCGAGGGCTCCCGCGGCAGCGCCGAGGCACCTTCGAATCTGTGCTCTGGAACCGGAAATTCGCAATGCCTCCGGCCCGGGGGAGTGCCTTTCGCGACCTTTTCCGATCGCTGAAACCGATGCGGAACGGGGGGAAAAAATTTTTTTTAGCATCAGAGGATTTTCGCCGGGCCTGCTGCGGCGGGCTTTTCCGGAGGAGGACACCTCCCCCCCCCCGACAGTCATCGCGATTTGGCTGCCCTCGCTGGGCCAGGTAACGCCGGAATTTATCGATTCGTAGTAAGCGAAAAGGTAAATTAATGTCCCACAGGTTGAAAAAAAGAAAAAAGGAACGAAACTTTCAATGCTTTCATGTTTCAATTAATTATTTACAAATCCCTGCATTCCAGTGCTGAAATTGCTTTAATTGCAGCGTTTGGAGCTCCGCTTTTTGTATTAATTCGCATTTCGCGCCTGAGGAAATTAAAAAAACCGCATTTGATTGCTCGAATTCCCGTTTGTCGCATACAATTTTCAAGTTTTTGCATTGAATTCATTCATTCGGCCGGCAGAGGGATTCACAGAAAGCCAAAAACCGAACGGGGCGCGAACCTCCGGGGCAACTGCCGAGGAGCAATGAATAAGGGATGAACGGAAAGATGACTTTATTTCCGTTCGCTACGCGGGTGCAGCGGCAAGAAAAATAAACGAGACCCGATCCCGAATTTTCCCTTTTAATGCCTCCCCGAGAAAGGAAAAAATGGCTTGCATTATGTCGAGTTTCCCTTTCCCGTTATGGCCCGGCGAACGCTTTTCTTCCGTTTCCCGGCCATTAGCCGAGCCCGTGCGAAATGTGATGGAATTTAACCCAATAAGGGCAAAAAAGCAGCAGGAAAGTTTCCTCTCCGCAATCCCCGAATCGCTAATAAGGAACGAGACGGATCCGGGACCTTTTTCGCATTCATTTGCTTTATTTTTACTTCCCCGATCCGAAAATTTGCCTCTTCGACCCCCGCGGCGGAAACGCGTCGCGGCGTCCGATCCGAGCGGGTAGCAATTTCCGCTTGGATTCAGTAACGAAACGATATTCAGGAATAATTGAATGCGACGAAGGGGAAAATAACAAGGGAGGATTTGAACGAAGTAAAAAAAAGGCGTTTCGAAGATTGAAACTAAGTCGAAGATCGCCGAAGGGAAGATCACCCCGAAGGGATCGGCGAAATTTGGATTCGCTGGGTCCGAGGTTGGGTTATGGCGTGCGCCTTCGGAGGGTCGCATTCATCGGTTGAGTAACGTCCGGGAGTCGTTCTTCCGGCGGTGCGACCGGAAGCTCTGACGGACGCCACCGTCGCCCGCGCCAAAACCGGGCTTGCGATGTTCCCCCGCGAAGACGCGGGATCCCGGGGAGTCGAAAAGTCAATTTCGGCTTCTCGGGGGGGGGGGGGGGCGGGAAAATTGAACGGATAAAAATATTCGGGCAAGCGGCGAAATTTAATTTTTGAAAATTGAAAAGCGGAACAGCGGGAAGACGAAGCGGCGCGGCGCTCGGTTTTAATGGTATTGAATTCCGTGGAAAAGAACAAAATAATTTTTACCTGGTGGAAACCTTTGATGTATTCCGGGCATTCGCTGGGAAACGGATATTTTTCAGATGGTTTAATTTCTTGAGTCATTAGCCGCACAAGGAATCGATCCATCTTCAAAGGAACTTCGGCTGACAGATCCGCCGGAAGAAGAAGAAGGATTAATCTCCAGCATCTCCCGGAAGGTGGAAAGAGACGGGAAGTTGCTTCGCGCCCCACGCGCGCATTTCGCGCTCCGTGTTCGGATTAGGCACCGGTATCGTACTTACGAGTCAAAATGTATCTTCCGGCAGACAGACCGAACGACGTTCGGAATCGGCGCAAGCGGTGAACCGTTCCCGGGGGGGCGATCGGGTCAGGGGCCGCCGGCTTCAATTTCGGTTCTTTTCCGGCGTCGGCAGCGTCCCGCATCATATCAAAGAATTACTTATATTCCCGGCTCTCGCATCCTCATAAGCAACCCTCAAATCAGCGCAAAAAAAGGAAAAAAGGCAAAATGTTTCGCGTTCGGAACGTAGCGAAAAATCGCAAACGTTGCCTCCGTGCGGGCTGAGCGTGCGGAATTCGGTTAGCAACATTTTTTCATAGTTAATCGTTTTGCGACAAAGTAAAAATTTCATTTAAAAACTAAAATAAAATCTCGAGAGATGGCAAAAATCCTTCTGAATTTTAATATTCATCACTTTGAAATTTATTGTTAATTAAAAGTAATAAATTTCGTTCAGGCATCTGCGAAATGTAAACGTTAAATGATGCATCCATGTGACCATTAATGAAACAGCTTCCGTCTAAATGTTTTCAAACAGCTCTCATTGAAAAATTAAAATCAAGATGATTCTTCTTCCTTAAAAATAAAGCTTGATCTTTCCGTTACGTTGGCATGATTGGAAAAACCGAATGCGCAAATGTTACCCTTTCGCTGTTTTATTATTATTATTTTTTTTTTCCGGGCACGCCTTACTCTTTTCAGTACCTGTCGCGGTGCCATTTCTTAGCTTGCCTGACACGTTGTCCTCCAGCTCTTCGGCGCCGGCTTCCATCGAGTGTCACCGTACGGATCCGACCCGGCAATAACGGGGGAAGAAATGAATTCTGGAAAAAAAAAAAAAAAAGGAAGGAAAGGAGCAAAAATGACTTAGTTTTAAAATTAAAAAACTTTTGATTTGGCCCGGGAACTTTGGAAAAATTATTGTTTTGCTCTTCCTTTTTCCAGACGGAAAAGTTTCGCGTCACCGCACCCGGAGCCGAAATAAATAATGTGCAACCTCGGCAGCAATTAGGTGCGCATGATGCTGAATGTGACGGGGATCCTCGTTCCGGGCAAAAAAAAAAAAAAAACAGGTTTTCCGACTGCTGACAGATAAAAAAATTTATGAACCGAAAGTTAAAATTAAAGAATTTTAATTTTTCCGAAGAGATTTTACTGTTAACCTTTGGGCGCTCATCAACTTCGGCTTAAGTTATTTCAGTCGGGGGAAGAAAAAACTTTTCCACCGAAGCAAAATCAAATTTGTCTTCCTGCGTTTCAACCCCTTCAACTGTTGATCAGCTAACTTCGACTTCACTGAAACCGCAAAAAAAAAACATTGTTTATTCCTGTTTTAAAATTTAAAAAGATAAAAAAGTTTAATGGGCCAACAGCTAATCTCGGCTGGGGTAGCAAGAAATGAAATTGTACACTTTGCACGTATACGCGGGCTCGGAGCTGAAATATAACACTATCCGAAGGATAAAATGCTACTTTTGATACACGTTCTCACTGTTTACCTTCACTCTCCGATAAATAATAAGATTATATTTAACTGATGATAATCCTTTCTCGAATTTTCACCTAAGACGTACTCTTATAAATAAATAATAGCAACTTCGGTTAATTAATGTCAAATGTTCAAGCTGATGAATGGAAAATGATGCTTAGCTGCTTGCAACCTGCGAAACATCACTGTATTAATTATCATGTTAAACTCGGTGAAATAAACAGGTATGTCAAAAAATGCGTGATATCCCTCAAATTTTCATGCAAACCTATGTTCCACTCTGCTTTCTTTTATCCTTTTAGACGTAAACGAAATTTAAAATTTGCCAATTATTTCTCGATTTTTTCTTTTTCGTTAACAATAATGAGATCAGGTTAACGAGTAAAACATTGATTTACGAATTTGTAAAATTGTGTACGACTTTAAGTCCGCCTAAACAGAATGTTACTCAAATATTTTCTTCTCTAACAACAAGTGTGGCCCTTTAAATGAAGAACGAAGGCATAATCCGACTGAGAAAGATAAGAATAGTGAAAGAAAACATTTGTTCGGTTAAATATAAAAGGTATTGAACAAATCAACGGCAAGGAGCTGGTGAATGTGACGTGAGATGATTCCACATTTTGTACGTTGTACATTTGAATGGTTGAACGCAAAAGGGAAGTAATCCTTTTGGGGCGAACTATCGAATAATGAAACGCAAAACCCAATTTTTTGTTGCATAATGATATCATTTGTTGTTATAATTTCAATGTTAAACAAATACACAAGAAGACTTGTCGAAAGTTAACCTTAAAAAAAGGCTCGATCGCGTTTTTGATGCAGATTTTCATTTTAAAATCTTCCCTGTGTATTGCCGAAAAATCAAAATTCTGAATGTTATTAAATTTATTATCCTACATTCGAAATTAATCTTCCTCATTTTGTTATTTGTGAAATTTTAACGTGTAAATGTGTGCGTAAAGTTCTTTAAAATAAAGGAAATAATGATTCGATATGGATATCAATTAATAATTATAAATATAAGTAATACAAAAATAAAATTGCAATTTGATTTATTTACGTTATCACTCGATTAATAATATCAGACTATTAATTACCCCTTAACCAATTTTAGTTATTAACATCTGGTCAATAATACTTAAAGTATTATAAATCGGATATCTTTTTAATCCAATTATTTTCAAAACCAAATTATTTATATGATATATAATTCTGCATATTAATTTCCTAAGAAGTGTAATAACATTAATTTGAAGGGTTTACTGCCATTTTCGATATTAATCACCAAATTAGCCCGTCATTTGTCGGAATAATGATAATTGAGAGAGCTACATAAATATAAATAATTTGCAGGGCGAAGCGTTTGAGATTCACGCTCGCATTTTCATTCGTTTGTCGCCTTTTTCTCGTCGCGATCTCCAACCACAAACTTTGAAAATTCCGAAAGATTGCCCGGAAAACTCCTTTTCTTCTTTCGAACAGGATCGAAAAAGGTCTTCCAAAAGGAGGCCGCGGTTTTGTAGGAAAATTGGGGGATTTTTTTTTTTTTTTTTTTTTCATTGCCGGAACGACAAATTTCGCTGGGAAATTTGGATTTGCAAAGGCTTCCGGTTCCGGTCGCCGATCCTTCCGGGCAATTCCGCAATCACTCCAAAAATACGTCTTTTGCTTTTTCGCCGATATTTCTTACATCGATCTCGAGGAGGGCGCCGCTGGGAACGTCGATCGCGAACGGGCGAAAAACCCAACGGTGACCTGCCCTGGATCCGTGCGGGAAAAGTCACCGGACCGACGATCCCGTTCGCTTTATCGTGAAACTCAGCGGTGCACGCGCAGAGATCCGCTTCCATTTCGGGCGGGCGGTCGCACTTCCAGAAGGGAGCACGCCCTAGAAAGGAACGTGGCCAAGGGGATCTTTGGGCAGACCGTCCGAACGCGGCCAAACTATCCGGTTCCCCGTCCGCTGTCGGATCAGAGAGAGACGTCCGATATTCCGCCCCGGAAAAACGATATTTTGCGCCAGTGCTTGTTCGGTGAAAAGATATAAAAGTGATGGAACAAAATGTATTTCAATTGCGCTTTTCACTCCAACGACACCAATAGGGCAAGGCCCATTAAGCAGCAGTGGAATAAAAAGAGCAGTCAAGTTAATTGTAAGCACTGGGCGTGGCGACGTCGTCAAAACCAAAATATTTTCTTTATATTTCTCTTTGGAGGATTAAATTCGCGATATTATTTGGCTTTTGCCAAGTGGTGATGTCCTCCCATCAAATTCCTTTGGACTTGGTCATTTATCGCGGATCCGGTCCTTCGCGAAAAGAAATTCCCGCAGATATTCCATGGAGAAAGTATAAATATATATATATATATATATACGGATGCACGTTGATGATAACGAAAAAGCAAAATGTTCACTGGCAGAGCCCCAAGGAAGCTAAATCTCGATAAATGTTTTATTACAGATAAAGTAATGGCATATCACGTTGCTGAATCTTAAAATTAAGAAGTATTTGCGCTTTGTATTTCGTTCGAAACTTTTGATATTAGTTGTTTCTTGATTTTCAAGACGGGAAATTTTCGCGTCGTTCGTCAATTTCCGACGCTTAGCAATCTGTCAGGGCGACGCGCTGACGAAAATCCCGCGCTCCTCGCCGGGAAAAAAAATCAATTTCGAAAAAAACTTAAAAAAGTTTTTATTTGCGTTCGCAACTCTTTTTTTTCTCGGATGAAGTCCATAAAAGATCATATAATTTCGGGCTCAATTCATTGAAAATTCCGTGAAGCTTTCCCACTTTTCAGAAGTTTGTCAGCGAATATGAATTCAAGTGACACGGGCAGCTGTTGGAAAGGCTTTCCAATCTCTGTTTATTAAATTCTTCGCGTGCTTTTGAAGTTGCAGTCGCTGCCGGCTTCAACGACGTTTCAACGCTGAATGGAGGAGGATTCCCCGGAGCGCGGAGCGGTGGGAAATTGCGAAAAATCGGTCGTCATGGAATATTTCCCCCCGGGAAAGCCGGGGGAAACAACGGAAAAAGCATTCGGATTGAAAATGCGAAGGAGGAAGCCGGCTTTGAAAATCGTCGAGATCCGAACCGACGAATTGATCCGTTTTCCGAACACACGTCCGCACGAAAGCCGACTTCCAACTCGCAACTCAGGGAGAGGCTCCAGGAGTCGATATTTCTGGAGCTTCGTTCGTGCGATTCCAGCGGCAGGCGGGAAACATCTTAAATGCCTAAATCCATAAACTTTTCTCGTGCAACCTAAGATTCTGCTTGCGTAGGGAATTATATCCGAAGCTCGCGGGATGATCCGTTGGGGAAATTTCACCGGGGGCTTTGAATAAAAATAATTTATGGATGTAATATTTTATTTTTCCTGCTGCGCATAACAGCAATTTCCCTCGGAACGAAAAAAAAAAAAAAAGAAAAAGCTCACAATAAGATCGATCATCTAATTGCTAAGCATAACAACAAAATGTTATTCCTCCGGTAATTTTAACGGGGAAACTTAAAATGTTAAATGGGTTAAAAACAAGGTTTTTTTTTTTTTTTTTTTTTTTTAAGATGAAACGCAATTTGAAATGCACTGAAAAAGCTCCCGAGCAACGAAAAATGAAAAGCCATTCGCATTATGCCGCGGTATAACTGATTTCTTGCTTGTACATCAATTATTTCACCGCGTTATTGAAATTTAAGATGGATCAGAGAGATCCATTGATACCTTTCAGAAATAACTGACCCCGTTCCTTCTCATAATAGTAATATATTGGAAAATCTAACCAATTCATAAATTTTCATTTGTCGTTCGGTCACATAGGATTCCGACAACAGTCCAAGATTGTTTAGTTTTTCTGTTTGCAGAGTTTGATATAATGTCTATTTTCTTTAACGTTTCGATATCGGAAAATTGGCTTTTTTTTTTTTTTTTTTTTTTTTTTTTTTTGTTTCATTCCCAGGGCTTTGTATACATATGCGGAACGTGTTCTGAGAGATTTATGTTTATCAGAAATGTAATTATATCTGGTTTCCAAGCTTGAAAAACACATGAGAAATGGAAGAGAGAAATGAAAAAAGCAGTTTATGCCTGCGTACGAAGCGGTTAAAATTGCGAGATCGTTTGCTTTTTCAAAAAATTAATTTTGAAATTAAATATTTTAAATTAATTTTATTTTTCACTGCATTCAAAAAATAATCCACAAATTTACTTTAAAAAAAATAAAAAATAAAAAATTCTTTAGAGTATTTTGTTACCCCAGACGGATCTTTTACAAGTAAAAATAATCGCATTAATTATAATAAGTACGTATTTGATTATTGTATTTTTAAATTAACATTTTTTTTTTTTTTTTCAAATGAGGAAAGCTTATTTCAGAATAATGAAGATGTCAGTCTCTCGTGGAAATTTTTCAGAATTTTTTTTTATCACGCAAACCTAATAATTTCATGTTCCGCGCAAGACATAAAAAGCGGACATACACGGGATGAAGGATGAATATATGTGACTGCAAGGAGAAATTGTAATCGATATCAAAAAATTGAACTTTACGACATATAAATATCGCGCACACACACACACACACACTCACATTCACATATATATATATTTATTGAATTAATTTCATATCATCAGAAATATTTTCACGAAGGTAGAAGTACACGTGGAATTTCATATTAAGCATGGAAGGTATACACATATTTTCTCTGGCCTTATAGAGACGTTTTCTCCTCTTAGTAAAATATCTGAAAATGGCGATAATCATAAGACATAAGAAAGAGTTCTGGAATTTTTACCTTCCCCGCAATTTTTCACGGGATGTCTCACTTCCCTGCAGTGCTTTTCCGATCGTTCGAGAGCCGGTTTTTCTTTCTCAGAGACCCGGAATTAAAAAAAAAAAAAAAAAAAATATTTTCTCCAAACGTTTTGGAATAACAAACATTATTCGTTGAAATACAGCGGACAAGATCATGAGATATTCCTTTCAAACATGTCCAGAAAGGGGAAATGAATATTCATAAACGAAAATTAAATTTGCAAAGTGGAACTTTGTAGATGTGCACGGGATGGAGATCCATCTTTAAGATGGGTAATGGCGTGTGATTCGTATCGTGATGCATGCAAATGGAAGCGAAACGAAATTGCTGCTGCGTCCATCACGCTAAAAAAAAATCATAATGCAGAATGTATATTCAGAATTACATTAGTACACATAATATGCTGATGCCCTTGTCCGGGGTTTCGCACCACCAGACAAAGAAACGTCGCCCTGTATTGCGGGTGGGTTTCATCCGTCGAAGATCGTCAGTTCTGTCCAACTTTCGTTTCGTTAACTTGGGTTATAAGTACCTGATAAAGTGAAATTTCTTTTCATTTTTTTCTTTCTGCATGTGAAAGCGAGGTGTCAGTTTGACGCTCCTGCTGCCGATAAAGTCACGGGGCAGCAAATAAAGTTGTCAAATTGAAATTTTCCAAACTGATCCTAAAAATGTGTGATGACTACGTGTTTTTGCTGGGTTTATTAACTTTAAATCCTTCGGAATGAATATCTCTGCGACGGGAGGAATGAGAGGCCCACCTTTCGATGCTGTCGGAATTCATCGGCCATCGGGACGCACGTTTTTCTTCTGAGAGCGATCAGTCGAACTTGAATAATTTTTAAAGAGTCGTCACTGATTAAAATTATAAAATTTAATATTGCTTGCAAAAAAATAAAAAAACACATACAAAAACAAATATTACGGTCCCCGACAATACCAGTTCTCACTGGGCTCTTGGAATATTATTGCGGCTTCGTGAATGAGTCAAATATTGGACTGAATGCAGAAATATATGTATATATATATATTTTTTTTTACTTCCACACGTGAAATATTTTAAGAAATCTATCGTTAAATAACAATTGTAGGATTCCGCGTTTTAATTTATTGACAAATGGTACGGGGACATCAGAGTGTCGCCACCAAAATAACTGTCCGGCAAAATGCTTTTTATTTTTCCGGTCGCTTTCGCCGGAAAAAATTTTCGATTCGAATTGGAAAATTTTTCGATGTCCAGCAAAAGCATATTGAATTTAAAATATTTTTGGGACGCACGCAAGATCGAGGTTCGAGGGGAGAGGAAAAATTTTCCGAAACGGATAGCCGTACAAAAGGTTTTTTTTTTTTTTTCCACCTTTCATCCGACAGAGAAAGGTACATTATTCAGATTATCCTTGGCTTTAAATGAAATATTATTAAAAGTCGGGTTGAACGGGGATTTAAACAACAATGAAATGAAAACAGAATTTATTCAAGATCGATTCCGAAAAGGTTTTGGAAAATAAGAAACATTGTATGTTAAACGCACCAATGTTTACTCTTCCGTGCTTGCATTAGATAAAATTTCTGACGGGAAATGCCGGAATATTGGATCCATTAAGTGCCATTATGCGCCGATATTTTCTGTTTTCCGTGGTGGGACTGCTCAAAATGGCAAGATTCGCATTGAGACAATAAAAACATCGGAACCTTAGCCGGGGAATTTTTGCTGCCGCAAAAGAAAAAAGAAAAGGCCACGACCCGCAGGAGGCGCGCAATCATTCTAAGGAGATGCTTCCCTAGCGTTGCTTAAAATAAATTTTGCTTCTGTAAAAAAGCCCGAGGTAATGGCTCCAAGCAGTGACAGACTAATTGCCAATGCAAGACCGTTTTCCCGTTGATTTTCTCCCTTCCTTGCATGGAAAATCTGGATTTAACGCTGTCGTCAAATGACAGAGTCGGAAACTCGCGTACGGGCCCTTTGTAAATCTAAATAAATCGCGGGGGCACGTTTCCAGGTTCCAGAAACCTTTCCACCATTCCATGCCTTCCACTTTTTACTTATGCAATTTGTGAAGCAGCAACGCCAACGTACAATTATAAACTTATCCGAAAGTTGTAACGCAACTGGAAAAGCCGTCGCCGGGTTTGTCATAACATGCGATTTAAACATTCACGATCGGAAAATGGTTGCTTGCATTGTTATTGCGGTCACGCAGCATCCATCCTCCCGCTTTGCCCAAACCTTAACAAGGCAATTAAATTTTGCCCCAGAAATTTATAAACCTTCCCGTTGTGAAAACGTACGGACAAAAATATGTCAGAAAATGGGATTTCTGGCGTGGAGAAAACTTTATTAAATCTCCATTTTCTCTTACATGGATAATGGTTTGCTCGGAGATTGGTGTTCGTTTTTCACGAAGGATTAATAACATCGGAAAAATTTATTTTCCGGCTCGGAGGTCGCCGGTATGGCAGTCCGGGAAGAAAAGGAGCGGCTTTTCCGGTACTCGTTTCCCTTTGTTTTCTTACATCTGAAGCAAAGCGCCGTTGTGAAAGGCCGAAACGTCCTTTTTATATTCTCCCATTAAATCGCCCGCTTCAATCACGAGACGAGTTTTCCCAAAGAATTAAGTCACTTGCTTCGCGTCGCACAGGGAAAGAATGTTCCCATTCTCGCCTCGCAGGGCCGTTAAGAACTTTCTGGGCACGTGCGCTGGAAAAACGTGCCACCGGATTTCGAGTTATTTTTGCATAAAGTCGCCCACGACGATATTGCATACAGCCGAAGGAAAACTTTGAAAGGATGAGATACGCAACAATCTGCAAGTACATGCTGCGAAGGCTTACTTTTTTAGTTATTTTGATTTCTTTTCTCGAATTTGATTTTCGAGCAACTTTCGTGCGGCTCGCCCGTTGGATGCCCGTCCACGGTGCCGTTCAGGTTTATGGAAAATGTCCGGAGCTTATGCATGTGCCGGATCAATGATTCTTTTTCCTTCGGAAGGAGCGGCAATTGCAACGAGGGATTTGATATCCCCGCCGGGCATTCGATGAAGTTGTTTCCAGACATTCTCCCTTCCAGTGCCTTTTCCCGTCTACACCTTTGGGTAACGAAAACAGTTCCCGAAATCTAAAATTTATCCATTTTCATGGCGGTCACGACTGAATTCCCTTCGGAAGAAAATGGGAATCCTCGAGAGCAGAGAGATTTCGAATTTTAATGCCGGTGAACGGAAAATGGAATTTTTTTTTTTTTTTTTCCTTTCTTAACGAGAATATTGTTTTTGCAGGAAATGTCGTGAACAGGCGAAACTGCAAAATGAGTTCGTGTCCGTTCAGGAGGCAGAAATCGAGCAATCGACTGCTGGAAAAAGGCTCAGGCGATGCTCCTGTCAGGCAGGAGTCGATGGGGCTGCACAACGAGGAAGAGGAGGATATGCAGATCCTTAACATAAAGGTGCTGAACGAAGCAGTCCGGTTGCTCACCGATCCGAGGGTGAGTGTCAGTGATGGGTCCGTCAGCAAATGCCCCTTCGCAGGGCATTTTGCGACGAAAATTCCACATCCTTCCATTCGATTTCGCCTGTTTATTTTAGTGGTTGCCCATTGTAATACATCACTGGGAAATTGTTCCGAACTCGGAATTTCCTTCACGTCCGATGTTGATGGGAAAATATTAATCTTCATTTTACTGCACTTCCATTCCTCTCGCCATGAGAGGACTTATTCGGACTGAAATGAAAATTTTAAAACGAGACCTGGCGACAGCTCTAATTTCCCCCGAATGTAACCAAAACGTTCGAGCTGAAATTTGAAAGATTTTCAGGTTCCAGCGATATAAATTTTCCCAGACGGAACGCCCCGATAAATGATCCCAAAAAATTGTAAAATTTGCATCTTTGATTGATTTTATTCATCCGGGTCAATAATTTGATGTTCCACACTATTATTCGGCATTTGGGAACAAGTTAACCTAAAGGCAAAAACCATCGTAACTCGGGCATAAAATTTTTTTTCCTTAAATTACAAAACCGAACTTTATTTAAAACTTTAAAGGTGTTATAAGGCTAACATTAAAATATTAAAATTAAATTAAAATTTTTTTTAGGTTTATGTAAAAAATTTCCCTTCTTTGTATGGAATCAGTTATAATTTTCTTTCAGTGTATTTTTTCATCTTAAATTTATGGCTACCACTTCGAGTTGCAATGAAAGAAAATTTCTGTATTCGATACGGTTCAATCACCATCGCTAAAAAATGTAGGATTTTCATTATTTCCGGAACGGGATGCACATTTAAATTAGTCCCAATTTTTTTTTTTTTGTGCCGCTCTGTCAAGCCGGTTAAGAAATATATTTATGTTTCGAAACATATTCAGATTATTAAATTGTCTTTTTTGCATCTATTAAGAACTTTGAAAAGTGTGCATTTTTTCGAGAGATTTCACTAAAATCTTAATGGAACCGCAAAATTTTACAACATTAGGGTAAAATTAATTTTTAATTCACCCACCTTTTTAATTATTTCATTTTAAATGTCACTCTCTTGATTAAGACGGTTGACAATGCTCTTTCAGTCGCAGAGTTTCTTTTAAATTTTCCCTGAAGAACTTGTAAAAAAAAAAAAGAAGAAAATTATTTATTCTAACACAATTTTTAAACTTACTTAAATTTCCCTTGGAAGCCTGATATATATAAATACAAATCAATATCTCATAGAATATGAAAACAGTCTCCACATCATCCGGATAATGAATCGTAAAATTTACCAATCCCGCTTTTACATTCCTTTATTTATTATGTTACAACTAATGTGCTTATAAATGTCGGAGCATCAAATAATCAAGATGTAAAAAATGTTATAATAATCTAGATAACAAACTAAAAAAAAAAAAAAAAAAAAAAATGGAACTCTGTCTTGAAAAATCGCATTATTTTAATTATCAGTTTATAACTACGCATTACATTAAATTTACGAGTAATTAACAATGGCTTAATGTGTAGAAAATGTCAGTTGCATTTTTTTAGTGATTCGAGTGAGTTATTTTAGAATATGCGTTTGATTAATAGCCCAATCCATTTGCCTGTTCAGTCTGAGCATTGAAATCCTTGTGCAGAAGCCGCATACAATTTTAAATAAGTCTGTCGGAGCAAATTAACTTGACTCGAACAAAGGAGGATTCACCGGATCGAAAATTATTATTTCATTGCCCGGGTTTCTGCGGGAACATGAACCTAATTGTCATTTTTCAATAATAAGTTTTCTTTTTACTTTCAAATGGAGTTTTTAATAATGAGACACCGCGAGGTCGGCAACGCACAATACCGCGGAAAAGTCGGTAACGGATAGCTTTTCCACGAGGCTGCTCCATCGATGCAATTAGACGATCAAGTGCGTTCCCCGGGTGGGGGGGGGGGGGGGGGGGGGGGGGGGGGGGGGGGGGGGGGGGGGGGGGGGGG
>JAOWBB010010207.1:0-46707 GCA_028565995.1 Ricinus marginatus
TTTTTTTTTTTTTTTTTTTTTTTTTTTTTTTTTTTTTTTTTTTTAAAGTTTTGCGGCCCGAGATTCAGAGACGTGCCTTCGTGACGGGGTGAAAAACGAAATACGGGAGTCCGGGAGGGACTCCCGGGAGCGCGGGCGAAGTAAGGCAAGGCGCGACCTAAAACAGCAGCCGGGACACCCCGCAGCAAACGAGGCCGAAATTTTTTCGTCCCGCTTTTTCCCTTCCTCGGACCCGAGCGAGCGACAGCGTGGAAGAGTGGCAACCGGGGTAATTTATCCAAAGACTTCGCGTGACTCCCCGAAATAACAATTATTAATATTAATGGCCACAGCTTTCGGATTGTCGTTTCTCTGCGCCGCTACGGGAAATCAAGAAAAAAAGAAAAAAGCTCCGTTCGGGGGGGGGGGGGATCGATAACCGGAAATCCAGGGGAAGGAGGATAAGTGCGTGCCACGGCGCCGGGGCAGGTTCCTCTCAGCACAGCGTGTGATTTCGCTTTTTTCCTCTCGTTCAGCGCCAAGCTTCCGCACGCCATTTTGCAGCACCGAAGGCACCATTTAAATAATTTACGGTACATAATCCGAAACTCAGTTACCGCGCCACTAATGATAACGTCTAATTGGTGAAAGTTCGGGCGACTGTGGAAGGCCGAAATGTGCAGGATCATCAACGAATTACAAACGAAATTATTTCCTTGCTCCTGGTCTCCGCTCCGTATGCGCTGCCATTGGAAAAAAGAGAAAAATCGACGTTTGTTCACGCCGGCTTCGGCGAACGCGAAATAACGGTCGAAGCAACAGAAAAAAAGAAAAAAGCGATTCCGAAGGTGCTTCTCTTAAGCGTCGCCGACTGAAAGTGACGCTATAACCGAAGATACATCAAAGCGCTCCGCGCGGATCGTTTTTTCCTTTCTTTTTTTTTTCCTCTCTCCTTTCGCGCTATCTTTCGGCGAGATAAATCGCCTCGCGAGTCCTTCACGTTTCGAATCGTGCCGAAATTTGAGAAAAAACACAACCGATACGTGGAGTATTTTTCAACAACGAAAATATGGTTCAATAATGGCGGAACGTGCGCGCAGATAGCCAGACACTCGAAAGGGGAGATCCTTGGACCCACTCGATGCGGAATCAAATCGGGGTTCCCGATAGCGCGATCGCGGTATCGGGCAGCCGGCGCCGCCGCGCGACTTCAACGCTCGGATACGGCGAGCGTTCGTCCCCGTTCGGGTACCCCGAAAGCGCCGCCCGAACGGGCCAAACGTTCGAAGTCGAAAGGTCGGCTTTCTTCTTCCCGCGACTAAGTTCCGTCCCCTTTTCGGGGTCCGAAACGACCCGATTATCACCGCGTTTTCCACTCGCCTCGAACCGCTTCGCTTCCTTTCCTTTTTTGACGAAAAAAAAACCCCGTTCGCTCGCGCTTTGCGCCAAAGAAAATCGGTTCGGGATCGCTCCGGGAGAAAAGCGAACGGGGCTCTGACGTCGATGCTCCGCCTTAAAGTCCTGGTGCCCGCCGGGAAATTCTTCCCCGAATTATCGAAAAGCGTAATTCCCTTTCACTCAGATTTCGCCCCGAACGCTCCCGATCCCCCGAAATTAAATCAGCGAAATGGATCCGTTGCGGTTTTCCAGGGAGTGGCCCGCTTATAAGCGACAGGTACCGCAACGAGCAGTCCCAGGCGGAGCGCCTTTTGGGGGATCGCAAACACAAAAAGCCGTTCCGAACTGTCGAAATTGCATTTCTCCCTGCGCCGGGTGCAGTGCCCACACACTGCCGGCGACGGGATACGCGGTACCTGAAGGGGCGAAAATTAATTTTTTCCCTGACGAAAGATAGATTTCAAGGCAAGCCGAGGCCCTGCGAAAAAAAAAAAGTTTCGCCTGAAATATTTGAGGAATTTCCTGAAAAAAAAAAAAAAATAAAGAAAAAAAAAAAAATCTTTTTCTTCTTCTCCATTATTAATGACCTTTACGTAAATGTCAAGATGCTAAAAAACTTCTTGGCTAGCGATGATTAGTTTGACATTACATTAAATCTCCGGGACCCGGCGTCTAGCACTGCGCGTCTTGACGTGCCTGGAAGTGGACGAATCGAAGCGAGGATTCGGACGGAAGAATTTAATTTACGTAACTTCAGGCGCGAGCCGAGGCGGGAAGCGGGGAGCTGCCCGCGGAACCGGAACCGAGGAGGGAAAAAAAAAAAAAGAAGAAAGGAGGAGACCGAGCGCTGAAGGTGAATTTCCGGACGATGCCCGGATTTCCCGATTCGCGCGAGAGCGAAGGATCGCACGACTCCTGGGCCCTTTCGCTTCGGGTACGAGGCGCGGAATCTCCCGCCACGCAAGCGCCTTCGAGTGCGAAACCCGCGGTTGCACTTCCGGCCGTTCGATTGCCGGATTCTCGCCGCGAGACGGGCCCCGGTGACGTACGACAAGCGACGTCCGCCGCGACACGTGAGGGAAAAATTTAAATTCAAACGCTAAAAACCTCATTCATTTCTGATTCGAAGCGAAAAAAAAAAAAAAAAGGAAACGGACATTTTCCCCCATAAAGACCACGATCGTTTTGAGGGAAAACTGCGATTTCGTGTTGTTGTCCCGCAGGTTGTGCACACCTGCCATGCTGCATTCCCATGATATCTACTCAAGTCGCACAAAAAAAAAAAAAAAAAAATACTACAAATTCGAACATGTGCGTCGAAAGAGCAGGAAGATGTGGAATGTACATTTAAACGCTTTGTTTTCACGACTTTTTCTTAAATGCCAAGTAGTTAGAGGTGTATATATATATATATATATATGCGCATGCATTTTTTCCAACGCAAAAGAAATGGTTCCACCGGAGCGCAAGGGATTACCCGTCCCCAGCATGAAATCGGGAAAATAAGCATGGCGGATCCCACGGATATCCGAAGCGGAGGTTTTGCCCGTGGCGGAAGACAAATCCGCGCCGGGCTCCTTTGCAAATGACGGGCGGCTGCACTCGAAGGCGGTGTCTCGGCCGAAGCGTTACTTTTTGAATCATCCCCCCTCGGGGAACGAGACCTTGATCCACAGATTTCAATGAACTTTGATTATCTTATCGGTAAATTTTTTCGGTCAACACAAACATTCGGATCATTCAACACAGTCACCTGTTGAACCAATGCCGTCGTCTGAGGGCCTTTTTATCGGGGCCCTGGTGACACACATCGGTCGCAATTCATCGGGAAACCTGAATTCGGAACGGGGGAGGAAGGCGCTGCTGCCACGGTCTCGACGTGGCCGGTCCCGCAGGAGGAAGCTCTTTCTCGTTCTCTCCGCGAGCGACCGGCTCGGGGGTCCCCGCCGGAAGCCGGGGGCTGCCTTCCGTCGGGGAAAAGGGAAAAAAAAAAAAGGAAAGAAAGAAAGGTCCACTCTCCGGACAGCTTACGAAATGAAAAATCCTGCTTCGGATAAAATCTGATTCATTCGAACGATTCCCTCGATTCCGGCAACGCTTCTGTCTCTCTCTTTTTCCTCCTCTCTCCTTCTCCGACGACAAACATGTTTACTTTTCGTGCATGTAAGTTCGAGCCAGGGTCGAGAGCGGTCGACCGTCCGAGTAAGCGATTAATAATCTATCGAACGGATGGGGTTCAAGGCCGGACAATGCATTACTTTGAGCATTTGCTTCATTTTCAATTACCAATTTCTCCTTTTCCTCGCTCGTCGCTCGGCAAAGCCTCCTCTCTGCGCCGGACGGACCGAACCTGGGCCGTCGGGCCCGAGCATCGTCTGCTCTCTCTCGCGCCACGACCGCCGCCAATCGCGAACGGTTCCTCTCTCGTGCATGCACTCGCGTCTCAAACGCCGAATCACAACCGGTTGCATCAGTGCACTGCAAGTGCTAACCCAATTTCAGGAGAAAGAGAATGAAAACTCAATGACGCCGAGTGCCTCGGCTTCGCGTTGCGAACGGTGATTTCTGAAATTTTTCACGCCGCACATGCAACGAAACCACACCGAAAAAGGCTCTGCAACCGTTAAAATTTTGAAAGGTCCGAATTGAAAAAGAAAAAAAAGAGAAAAAAAAACCTGAACTAATGGCTGATCCTTAGAATATTAAAATGAAACAAGTAAATGCGTTTGGATTTGTTTTTTTTTTTCTTTAGAAAAAAATCCACATCAAAATGTTATTAGTGAAATGGCTTCATTATCACATTCAAAAGTGCCAGTTATTAAGCATTCCTCCAGGCCCTTCTCCTTTTCATTTTGACACCAGCAAGATACAATTTTAAATTTCAAAATTATCCTTCCTGGTGTTAAATGCAATTGAAAATGAATTTTAGTTTTGGGAAGGGGAAAATATTGAGGTCACACCAAGACCATGTTCACCCACACTTCAACTGTGTTAGGAGGTCAAAGTGAAATTACCCTGAAAATGCAATGCTTGGTAAATTACATTGATACTCACACACATCTCCCATTTCATCTCCGAAGTTAAATCCGGTGTCAGGCGAAAAAAACTCAAATAATTCGGACGAAGAAACGTAGCAATTCCGAAGCAGATCACCCTTGAAAATTTATATTTTACGGCCGTACTAATAACGATAATAATGTAAACGAGGATGATGATGATAATGATAATAATAATAAAATTTCGAACATAACACTGGATTTGGAACGAAAACAAAATGGCCGCTGCGCATATATATATTTTATATATCGGAAAATCCGGTTGGATGTCCATTTAATTTCTCGCCGACATTTATTTCCGCCGCTTTTCGCGAGGCGCAAAACAAATTTTACAACACGAACACGTTTCGATCATTCATTTATTCCAACTTTAACGTCCCCCAAAAAAAAAAAAAAAAAAAAACTATTTTCTCTCTTTAATCGCACTACTGACACTTGCAAATTTCATCCGCCGATTAAGACGTGAAATACAAAGCCGTCGTTCGTAGTTTCGACGAGTGATGGCGCACCATTCGAGATGTCATATCAGTGGCGCTCGATTCGCAACCACGTTGCCAATCGAACGGAATGGCGTCCTGCCTGGCTCGCCACGCGAAAACATGCGTTTAGGTTGGTGCGTTCGCCGGCTGAAATTGTAACCCGAGGAAAAAAGATCGACGATCGTTCAGGGAGACGAAACGGATAGAGATTTATTCGGTGTAAATGCTTACGTGCTAAAAAAAAAAAAAAAAAACTGTGCAACACTCGCTGTATATTCTTGAGAAAATGACTTTACTTGCCTTTAAGTGACATCCTTTTATGTGTATGCGTATAAATCACGATGCTTTAAATGAATTCTGATGTGAATGCAGCTGGATGTAGTTGAGACTGATTATGAATTTACCTATTTAGACAGGTTGATGTTTTACCTGCTTATAATTATCTGATGCCAAGCAATGACTGCTGTAATCGGTAAAAAGAATTTACAGTTTAGTACAGAACGCAGTTGTACAGTAGCTGATGGAAATATAAAGGCAACATAAGTTTCAAGTTACTTAACCATTTTTTTTTTTAGTCAAACCACTTAAGTATGCTGATATTCTAAACAGCAATCTTTTTTTTTTTTTTTTATTGAATCTGTTAATAAAAACTCCTTTAGAGAGTTAAGTAGAATGTATATAAATGAAAATGTTTCTTCAGAAAGTAAAAAAAAAAAATTCCTTTAAAAATTATTTCAGTTGTGTATAATGATCTAATAAATCATGATTGTAATTTTATTCATGTTATTGAAATTACCAATTACTAGAGTAAAATGCTAGTAAAATATATACATATATTTATATTCATATTTTTTTATTTTCATAAGAAAATTTCATTTTATTGTTTTTTTCATTGAATTGAAAAAAATGTTATAGCTTGAAAATTGGACGTGGAACTAGATACTGAAATGTCGTCATTGGTTCGTAAACTTGACTTCTGTTATCTTTTCTTGTAACTTGATTTTTAGTTTCTAAAATAACCACGAAAGTATCGGGTCTTGATATTTTTTTTTTTTTAAAAATAAATGCAGCGGCTTATTACGACGTCGTTAATTAGATTAAGCGTTGCATCAAGAATTAAAGCGTGAAATTTTTTTCAGTTATTAAAAGTGCAAAAGTTTTACTTATTAAACCGGGATTGATTAAAGAAAAATAAAATCAGTAATGGAGAACGAAGGTTACCTGCCTTTAAAGCCGGGATTTGCAACCAAGGCGATTCACAGTGGGCAAGAGCCCGAACAGTGGAAGAGCTGGCAGGTGGTACCTCCAATTTCGACATCGACTACCTTCAAGCAAATGGGTCCTGCTCAACCTGTGAATTTTGAATATTCGCGAAGCGGAAATCCGACGAGAAGGGTTCTCGAGTCCTGTCTGGCTTCCTTGGATGATGCCAAATTCGGGCTCTGCTTCTCATCCGGCCTCGGAACGATAACCGCTATCATGTACTTGTTAAAAGCCGGCGATCACGTTGTATCGGAGGGTGACATTTATGGTGGGTCATACAGGCATTTCTCCAAGTGCATGGCAAATATGAATGTTACAACGACGTTTGTTGATGCCACGGAACCGGAGAACGTTGAGAAGGCAATTCAAAGCAATACCCGCATGGTATGGATTGAAACTCCATCGAATCCATTGCTCAGAGTGATAGATATTAAAAAAGTGGCGGAAATTGTGAAGAAACACGAGAACGTTATCTTAGTCGTTGATAACACATTTTTAACATCATATTTTCAAAAGCCATTAGAACTTGGTGCGGATATTAGCATGTATTCACTTACTAAATACATGAATGGTCACTCGGATGTTGTCATGGGCGCAGCTTGTACAAACAGGCAGGATTTGTATGAAAAATTATTATTCCTTCAGAATGCACTGGGAATTATTCCCTCACCATTTGACTGCTATCTCGTCAACAGGAGTTTGAAAACACTTGCTCTCAGAATGAAGGAGCACATGAAAAATGGACTGATTGTGGCAAGGTTCTTGGAAGATCATCCTAAAGTGGATAAAGTTTTGCATCCAGGTTTGCCAAGCCATCCACAGCATGATTTAACGAAGAGGCAATGCTATGGTCATAGTGGAATGTTGTCGTTCTATATAAAAGGTGGTACCAAAGAAGCTGAAAAATTTTTAAAATCATTAAAGATATTCACCTTAGCTGAAAGTTTGGGAGGATATGAGAGTTTGGCAGAATTGCCTTCACTAATGACACATGCCTCTGTTCCATACAAGCAAAGATTAAAGTTTGGAATAAGCGATTCACTTATAAGACTGTCAGTTGGTCTTGAAGATGCACATGACTTAGTGGAAGATTTGAATCAAGCTCTTGACGCTGCTTTCAATTGATGTCAAGATATGTATTGCAAATATTCAAAGTAGGAGTACTTTTCACAGAGAAAAACCAATTTTTTTTTTACTCACATTATGGCCTTAATTTTTAATAATTATTTATAGATTATATATCAGATTATTTATATATATGAATTTTTTAAACCTTTTTTCAATTGAAGAAATATTTATATAAATATTTATTGAAAAAATTGGGATATATATTAGAATAATTTAATTTATGTTTTTTATAGAGTGAAAATGTATCCACAAATGACTTCAACTGATTTTAAGTAAATTCTAAGATTAAGTAATAAATATATATATATAGTTTTTAACAAAATAGAATAATTAAAATAAATTATATGATTCTAATTATCTCTTAAATATTCAACAAGTATTTATTATCTCAAAATTAAGTCACAAGATGACTTAAGTTTATTACATAAATTAAGTCAAAAAAACAAATATGCTTTACTAAACTAATTAAGCACAAATTCCAACATAAATGGTTAAAATATTCATGCATATTTTAATTCTCTGTTTGTATTGTTTAACAACCCTCATTCTCCTTAAATTTGTAAATTCTAGACCTGTTCACTTGGATTTATTGGATTACATATTTAAAAGGCCTCAAATTAATCTACCTGTTACATGTAAGATTCATAACAATGATTAATTAAATTCAAACCTCTAATTTTTGAGTTTTCTTCTGGTTGCGTGACAAATAAATTTTACACAAATTAAATCTACTTATAAGTTTATAATAAAACTTAAATGTCATTTACAAGTTTCTGATTTGGCTCTGCAGGAATTATCAGAATTAGCAAAAGCTGAAACCCAGACAAAATAGTTCCTAAAAAATTTGTCACCTGAAACAACAAAATTCATCTTTGTGTATGTGATTGAAAATAAAATTAACAACCTGTAAATTCAAAAAAATTTTAATACAATTAATGTTTTTGGATACTGCTGATCTTGCAGAATTAAAACTTATCTATAACTTGCATTTTTAAATAAAATATGAAAGAGAATACATTTAGAATGTCCATGTCCAACTATTATTTTTTATATTCATAACAAATCTTACTTACTTGAATGAATTTGTCTTTAATTATAAAGCCATAAATGGCCCATTGTAAAGATACAATAAATGTTGCAGCTATTAATAATCGAGGAAGACTTTCACTATTCCACACCCTCAAAACATAACTCTAAATGAAGAGAAATCAAATTTAGACGAAAAAAATATGTACAATAGTTTACATTATATTTTGAGTGATTTAGATATCATAAGTATAATAAGTCACTTCAAAAATTACTCTTTTCAATAAAATTTTTACAAAAATGTAAATAGTGAGATATTCAGTTTTGTGATTTGATGAGAAACATATTGAAATACATATTTGGCAAGTGATTAATCTGATCAACCAGTATATGAAAAAAGCATTTGATAATTAGATAATTGTAAAATGTCAGTTTTTCCTACACTACACCATGAAATATCAAGTGAGAACTGGTCCATAAAATTAACAATAAGATGTGAAAGTTAGTTTTACTTACTACATTGGCAAGAGGAGAAATAAAAAAAAGAATTGTTGTGCAGCAGCTTACAAGACCTAGTATGGTAATCAGTCTGTTTTGATCTTCTTCAATTAAGCTATAAACCATTGCTGCAGTTATGGTTGCACATGCCAAACCAATTTGCTGGTGAACTTGTGACTGCAAGGATCAGGAAAAGTATTTTAAGAGTTAAAAAGTTGGATTGGCGCAATGAGAAGAAACAGATATGTACCTCGCTCACTTACTCTTTTAAAACAGTATAAATAATAGCAAATGGTGTAACTTAATTGAAGGACGAAACCGACAATGTTCACTCTGATAATTGCCGTATCCTGAACTATAATTCCATACAACAACCATAAGCTACTTGATGTCATGGCAACCACGTAAGGCGTCACAATCATATCCCCCACGCTTCCCCTTATGTAGAATTTGTAACAGCTCGGTCTGGAAAAGTTACTTTGCGGTAGGATTAAAATTTAATATGAAGGGATTTAAAAATTCCTAGCCAACAAGAAAATAACGGGAAGATCGGATGGACGAGGGAAATAAAAGCTGTTAACTTACATGGGAGCTAACATCTGTAGGATTGTGCATATTGATGCCGTATAACCTATAAATGGTCCCCAGGATTCCAAACCCATTTGCTTTTTACGGTTTCAACAGCGAATTAGCTTACTTCTTATAAATTTACTACTGAAGGATAGCTTGACGGATTTTTTTTAAAATGCTTAAAAATAATGTCATAGGTTGAAGTGTAAAAGTTTATTTTTTTTCGTACCATACAAAACAATAAAATCGTTGACATGGTTGATAAAAACTGTAAACAATCAATTTCAAACGTTGTTCAGCGAGAAACATGTCCGCCAACATTGAATAAGAAAAATTCGAATTATCGAACAGGGTTGTGTAGTTTCCGGTTGGGTTTGAAAATTGAACGATTGTCACCTTCGAAGGTAGACGCACGCGAACTCATACGTTGAATTAAAAAGGAAAATATATAATGCAGTGCGATATTTTTCGGTTGCTCGGCCTCGTGCAAGTCGATATTTAATTGGCTCGATCAGATTTTATTCTCCCATGCAATCGCCGAATCAAAAAAATTACATTAAAATTTTTCCCCCAGCAAATCGAAGATACTTCGATCACAAAGATAAAAGAAAAAAAAATTATCGTTCAATGGTATTTCGCGTATGTGAATGTTCAGACTTTCAATGCACAAAGCTGATGGGAAGCCTTACATTTAAAACGCTTACCTAACGAACTGATAAGCAATTTCCCGCCATCAAACGAAAACGGCTTCAAATTGAAAATAATGTAACAAATAAATATTAAATATTTACGAATTTTTGTTAATTACATGAGATTACTATTTATTTATGTGAAATCCACTTCATGTTCTTCTAATACTACACGCGAGAGTTGGCAAGGCGATTTTCTTATATTATCCGTACATTTGATGTTGTCTGACATAATTCAAACAATAATTTTAATTAAAATAAAAAAAATTATTGAAGGTAGAAAAAAAGTAATTTCTATGGAAAATTATAATCCATTTAAGAATGAACTGAACGCTTTAGTAAAAACGCAAATTCTCTTATTATTAAATTCAGATATAAAATAAGTACAATTTTAAATTTTATTGTTAAATGATAATTTCATTAGTTATGATAATAAAAAAAAAAAAAAAATATCTGAAATTCTTTTAAAATGAATCTTTAGATTCACATTCTTGGAAATTGACTAAAGTATATAAAATCATGTAAAATATCAAAAGTGGACACTGAATTTAAATGCAACACAAATGAAATGAAAAACGAGTAATTTACTCAGGTTTTATTGGTTTCACATCGGAGGGTTTCGACAAATCCGCAACACTTTTCTGGATTAAAGAAGAAGAAGTTATTGTGCGGAGATTCTTTCAATGAAAGAACTTTAACCACCTCCTGGGATAAGACGCCAGCAACCACTGCACAGGCAGGACTTATCTTGGCAAACACTTGGCTGAAAAAGAGAAATTGTTTTAACCACAGTAAGATAGTGATAAAAATTAAAATCATTTTAATGTGTTAAATTGTTTTTTAAATTTGAAAATTAAGCTCCTGTCAATCAAGAAATTAAAGTTACTTTGTGATAACAGAGATATTTTCAAGCTAACTTGAGCTTGTAAAAATAAATTTTTTTGTACATTATTTCAATCTCCACCAGTCTTGCAGCTTCACTTCGTGCCTTCTGAGAATGGAAATTTCTGGAAACCATTTTTACTGTTGCATGTATGATATGATGCTGAAACAGCAACACATGTTGGCAGAAAATAATGAACATTATATACGTACCTAAGAATGGAGTCTGGAACTTTGTTTTCAGGTACACTCAATTTATCCAGAAGTTTTTTCCTCACATTTTTAAGCAATTCAATATCAGAATTTCTAGTTTTTGGTTCAGGATCTCTGTTATAAATTTCTCTGAACTCCATTAAAACTGAAATAAATGCAAAACCTAGCTAGCAATATTCAAAATTATAATTATCTAATATCACAACAGTTCCAGAATGAACCAACAATGAAAAATGAATTCTGCAAAAAAAATGACTGATTAAGTTATTTTCCTGGGTATACATTTTCATTCATATTAAAAAATGATCCTCATCCTTCATTGTGGTTACAAACAAATGATCTTTTACAAATAATTTTCATATACTCATTTTTTTTTATTAGATACTAAATCCATTTTTCACTTTAAACCCAACTTTAAACTAAAGCTTTAAGAAACATTTTTGAGAAGTCAGTAACAGTAATTTATGAAATAGTTATAAAACAGCAATAGACATTTGTACACACCTCTCATTAAGAAATAAGAGTAATCCATTTTCTGCATTTTCCTTTGATTTTCAGGCAACGACCAATCAATTGCCAAAACATCTGCTAAAGGAACAAACGAATCGGTTTGATTTATCACTTCCTTCCTTTGTTCCATGCTCTTTCTGTCACCAGATGTATTATCAAATTTGACATTAATGATTTTAACAATTTCCCTTGAAAAAAAAAAATAGAAATGAAAAGATGATATTGCTTTAAATCATGCATAAGGAAAAGGTAAAAGGTGAAATTCTGAAACTTACTCAATATAGTGAATATTTTGTAAATCAGCAAAACTATATCCAAACAATCCAAAAACATCACCACAAAAGAATTTAACATTGTGCATCCTGCAAGCCATGTTGATCCTTTGTAAATCTGTTAAATTACGTTCTGTGGCAACAACCACATCAAAATTATTAAAATAATGATCTGTTTTGTCCTGAAGCCTACTACTATCTGCAATAATTTGCACCATAGGATTTAAAGCCTGTGCTCTGGCAACTGATGATTCTACTCTCTGCAAAATAAGGAACAATAATTAAACCATGTTTCCACAAGCATTCCAAGATGGTATTTCATTTTTTCAGTTCAGAAATTTTTTATTTATGTTATAATCATCAAATACCATCCATATATATTTTATATTTATAAATATAGATTATTTATATAATAAATTTATTTCATAATATATAATTATATAATATTTATTAAATATAATAATATAATAATATTATTTATAGAAATAATGAACAAAAGTGAAACATTAATGAATGAAAAATTGCATTTTTGAACTCACAGATTTTCCCAGGCATTCCCTGGGTGCCAGAAACTGGGAACAAATATCGTCCTCTGAAAGAATCCCATCGTCCAATAAAGTTATTGATTTCACACCAGACAAAACTATGTTTTTAACAACCTCTGCTCCGAATCCCTTCATTCCAATTATCAGAACTCTACCGCAGCGTAACCTAAAGCAAATTTAAATGTTACTTTCAAACCCTGTATTCCATTTCACGAATGCAAATTTTTTTTAGTTAATTTAACTCATGTATATGGAATGTGCGGGACAAAAGATAGCGACAAATAAAAGTAAGGGCCCATCGCTGCAATATCGCAGACGCACTCAAATAAATCATAAATAAAAATGATATTTATTATACCTTTTCTGAGAATCAAGTCCCCAAAGCCGGATTTGCCTGTCGTATAGCTCAGCTTCATCTTCTGTCAATTCGTTAGTTGTTTCCACAACCATCTTTCCTTTCTGAGTCACAAGAGTACCGATGATACGTAAAATCTATATCGATTCCCTTCTACTCTTAATAAATTATCTATCTCACCTCTAACGACCCCCTTAGTTTCTCGTAAATCTCTCGAAATGTTTCAAGCAAATGCTTTAAGCAAAGGCAGAAAAACCTAGGAGCTTACTATGTAATCGTTATTAGCTTTTTCTGTTGTATATGCCAGTGACATTCATTCACTGTTGTTTTTAAGTTGGCAGCCCTGATGTTAGTTCTTAGGGAAGTTGTCGAGGCGTTTTATTTTGCGTAATTGAATTTGAATGTAACATAAAATTGTTCCAAGTTATCGATCTTTTATCATATATGATTACTACAGAAGCGAAAATCAAATGTTATTTTGTGCTCTGGAGTATTTAAAGAGCGAATTACGCGTCTTGCATTTTTTTCTCAACACTTAAGACTTTATTTAAATATCCATGAAAGAAGGTGAACTCAAGTACAGAACTAAATATATAATTTTCATGTTGAAAGTTTAAAATGTCTGAACAAAACACCATACCAAATACAGCCGTTATAGAAACTATAAAAAATTTATCTTTAACCGTAAGTTATTTTGTTTAATGAATTGTTTTCCGTCATGCAATAAATGAAAATAAATTGTGGAAATAGTTCTGAGATTTTACTTATATTGATAGTTGAAATTAATATTGAGGGTATGTAAAGAATTTGTGAAAATGTTACGGTTTTTTTTTTGGCGACCATGTGCATTGAATTATATTAATAATTTGATTTATGTTAAATTTTTGACTCACAATTTTCAAAACCCGCTTAATTTGTGAAACAAAATTTATGTAGAAACATACAGTATAATTTTAAACTATTTAGCTCGTGTCTAATAAGTAGCAAGAAAAATTTTTAATGCATTAAAATTTTAATATTTATTTTTTTTCAGGGTATATTTATTGTCCATCTCATTTTTATAACATGGGGTGTTCAGGGATTTTGGAGTCCAAACTCATATTTATTTTACAATATATTCTTCTTATTAACAATACTTTGGTCTCTTCAAAATAAGGAGAGTGAGGAGCCAGTTCTTTTGTGTTTAGTTATCAATGGGCTAGCAATTTTATTTGATATAATAATATTAAGCATTTATTTTCCAAGTTTCGGTAAATAATTAAAATATTTTTTTAAATTTGATTTATAGTCTTTTAACTATCAAACAGGGTTCAGACTCAGAAAAGGCAGTATTTTTAAAATTTTTTTTTAATTTAAATATAAAATGAGTTTTTTATTTGCTAAAAGACATTATTATAAGAGTTAGTTGTTTCAATGCTTAAGTTCCTCTCAGTTCACAGTGAACTCTTAAAACGAAATTAATTTTTTCTTCTTTTTAATTTAGGTAGCAGTGAAAAATTTAGTGGAGCCATGGCAATTTTTAACCTAGTTTTAAGACCTCTCTCATGTCTTTCATTACACAAGCACTGGAGAAATCGGATAAATGGACCACCTACAGATTTTAGCTTTGCAGGTTCCAGTTCTGCCAAAAAAACAAAGAACTATGAGGATGTAGAGAGTCAGAGTTATCCAGGTATAGACAATTTGACAGCTCCATATCAGTAACATAATTTAACAGTGAATATTTTTGTTCAAGAATATATGATATTCCAGTGATATTTGCTTTTTTTTGTTATTTATGATATATTAATGAAATTTATTTTTATGATATTAATTATTACAGAATCAAATTACCCATGTAACAAATTTTTAATAAGAGCCAAAACTGTGATTGTTTATATTATTTTTAATTTTATTCTTCAGATTTACCTTTAATTAGATTAATTTGTTATATTTTAAATGATATTTTACATTTATGTTCATCAAATGCACAGAATGTTTTATTAATGTAAAAACTTCAGTAGAAAACATTAAAATAATTGCAGAAAATTTACATTTTTAGTTTTTTTTTGTAATTTATATTTAATTTTAATTAGTATCTTGTCATAACAACTTCAATACAGGGTATTTAATTTTAATAGGCAGATTATGGGAAATCATAAATGAAAAGCATTTTTATTTCTTTTTCAATTAAGAAATTTTTATCTCAGACTATTTAAAAAAATTTTGATCCGATCGATCAGCAGCAGTTGAATTTTTCTTTCTACCATTATCATAACAAATGATACAATTTCTTAAATATTACATGTTGAGTGGAAACGCAACCTTTGGAAGTAGTTTGATTAACTGAACATTAGTAAATTGTGACAAAATAATTAAAATAATCTTTTATTTAATTTATGCAAGAGAAAAAAATAGTTTATATCTTAATGCACGTACATTCATGTAAAGACAAAGACAATTTAAAATTATTTTTACCTCAGATGAAACATGGAAACAGTTGTTGATTTTATTTTGAAATCAATAACTGAATAAAGTTTTAAAGGCTCGCATATTCTTTGGCAAAACGCACATTTCAGTTTTCTAATTTCGCTACTTCTAATGTTGTAACTGGAAGAGCTTTCCATTGTGTAAATTCTACATATTTATATACTTTGCTGTGCTCCGCTTCTTTCTTCTTTGATTTCTTGATGTTTGCCCATCCTTAAGGTACAAAGAGGTGTAATATTTATTTATTTAACAAATAAATTTTTAAATTTTTTAAAATTTATCATAATTTATATGTTTTCAAATATTTTATGCGGAATTATCGGAAATTCATATAATGAAATTATGGAAAAATTTAATTTAAAATCTTTTTCCACTCACTTTTTTGGGGAAAAATAAAAATAATAATTAAGTATTTTTGTTTTGTTTTGGATTTGTTGTTGTTGTATTTATTCTGTTGAATTTTTTTTATACGATACGAAATCATAATCTTGGATATCAAATAAGGATATCAAATAACTTATAATGAATATTAGGTGAAGTCAACACTTTTTCGAGAATAACATGCATAAAAGTTTTAAATTTTCAATATTTGCTTAATGATCTAATATGTAAGATAATATGATATTGCTTTTTCATTAGAGATAACATGATTTTTTTTTTTTAATTTAATCGAAATATATGTATTTGAGTTTTAACTAAGAATATTTTAAGTATCTGCGTTATAAGACTTATTTTATTTTCGTGGAACATTTTTTCCTGATACATCACATTTGAAAATACTAATGATAAAATTAATGTTAATAATATTTGGTCTAATTTATTGTATTTCTAAACTTAGTAAAAATTTACGCTCGAGCGATTGTTTTTGAAAAAAAACAATGTTATTTAATGTGCGACGAATGAATTTGTTTTTTTGTCAAGTTTGAAAGTATGAATAGTTTAATAAATAATTAAAATACATTTTTTTTAGCATTAGTTACTATAAAAACATCGAAATAAATCACAAATAAAACACTTGAAATTTGCTTCCTTCATCAAAATTGATGAATTTATAAAGGACTGAAAATGGTTAAAAATTATATTTTTATATTCCAGAGTTATTGTCTGCTTTTCAAATTGTCCACTTTGACAATTAAATATTCATATTTTGTTTTTAACACATATAAATCTGCAACATTTGAGACTACGTGCAATGCTTTATTCGTGGATTTTCATTCGACATTGGCGACCGACGAAAGGTTTAGAGTTGTCCGTGGTCGGAGCATTTATTAGCGATTACCGAAAGTTATTGCTTCATAAATTTTGCATCGCATTTCTAAATTTTGCGTTCCAGTGTTTCACACTTTTCGTTCCGCGTTATTTTGGTCTCGCTTCGGCTGACTTCGAGAATCTTAGCGACGGCTGCCGCCAATCATTTTCGGGTTGCATCGTATTCGGCGGCAGACCGGCCAACCCTTGCCTATGTGCCCACGGTGTCAGGCGGGAGAAGATTTCGTTTTCTGCGCCGCAGGCAAGGTGAACAAAAAAAAAAGCCAGTACTTGTAAAGATTGTACCGTGAACATGTTCACGAAGATTTAAGCCCATTCGTAAATCCCGCAGAGTGTAAAAATGACAGAAGTTTCTCGAGTTTGATTTCACGGGACTTGCAACAATGACGTTTGCGTCACCGCTTGCTATTAACGAATTTTTTTTTTTTAAAAAGCTTAATAGCTAGATATTAAGTTATGGGGGAAAAGCGAATATTTTTAAAGTTTAAAATTCATGAATTTAATTTTTTAAAATTCTTAGAAAATGTTTTTGAAGAAAAAAAATGTCTAAATTAACTATACTTTCGAATACTGACGGAATTTTTTTTAGTGTGCTGACACTAACTTTAATCCGCCGTTAATGGTCATTTGTGTTTCATTGTGCTTGGTTTTTTTAATTCGGTATTTTTGTCTTTTTTTTTTTTTTTTTTTTTTTTAATCGCACGTTCATTTTAATCACCCTACAAAATTTAGCACAATATAAGAAACCTCTGGATCTGCATTTTCGGCGATAATTTCAAGTCGTTGCTGAAAAATTTGGATTTCGCCTCTACATAAGTGGGCACAAACTTTGTCCTCGTTCTATTTGGGGAGAATTTTGTGTGAAGATTGTCAAATGGCTGGCAGAGGTCGAAGACTCGGAGGTTACGGCGAAAAGGGGAGTAGTCTAAGAAAACCTGGGGAAGCTGGGACGTTTTCTCAGTCTGATGCAGAGATCAGTACACAGTCTCTTATAAAAAAAATAAATGAAATATCGTTAACAAATCTCGATCCTATTGTGTTACACGAAACTGAAATACTGTTCAGAAAACTGTGTATGACGGGAGATTCGGTGAGAGATGTGCTAATGAATTTACACTGCAAGGCATTAAGTGATTCCTTATTTGGGGAAAAGCTACTTTTGATACTGGAACAAGTAGCCTCTCTCGAAGTAGATAATGTCTGCGTTCGATCGGAATTGCTAAATTTCATCGAGAACGATTTTAAAATGAGGGACACATTATTCCAGTCGGACACGCAGAAATTCCTAAATGCTGTTATGTTCCACGGCAGGGTGTATCATGTAATTAAAATTCAAGGTGTGCCAATTAGAGTGCTTGGAGCGGCACTGCTGGAGTACATGGATTTGCTTATGAGTGGATGTGATAGGCAGCTGAGAGTTTTAGTCATCCAGGCAAGATAACCAGTTTGTATTTAAATATAATCAGTATTCATTAGCCCGAATTAAGTCAGTGTAAGCTAAAAATTATTGCATTATATTTCAATAAATAATCTTACTGTTTTGTAATGTGCATAACAAAAATTTATTCATCTTGTCACATTTATACAGTTTCACAGTTAGATATTGTCCCACAATATTAACACATTTCATACTATGGATGAAAACAATAATGTAAGGTTATAAGTTGATCTTATTTCAACAGTTTTTTTTCCTTTTCAGATTTTGCTAAATGGTAACAATATTATGAAAACTGCCTCTCTGAATCAAAAGTATGAATTTCTTAAGCACAGTTTGAGGAAAACATTGATAGAAAAAAATGTAAGCAAAAGTTCAAAATTTTATATTTTGTTGGCCCTTGACTATATGTCAAACAATCTTCAACCACTGAGCGGTGTTATCAGGGATTTTTATATAGAAAACATGGGTGAAGATTTTCTATATTTGGAATCACTGGTTGGAAATTCTGATCTTACAAAAAATAAAGAAACCGAATTGACCAAGGAATTTATGATGAAGGGAAATATTTTTAGCAATGTGAGGGAGAAAAAGGATGAAAACGAAGGCATTTTTAAAGACATTGAGGATTTAAATGTTAATCACAATTTTGGGAATGATTTTATGCCTGAAGTGCATAATGACACTTCAGATTCAGTTAAGACTGAAATGACTAAATTTTCAACAAGAAACAGAAATTTTGGAGATTGGAGGCAGAAGAGTAAGACACATAATTATAATAAAAGGTCAAGCTTTGCAGAAGATCAAATTGCTAATGATAATAATGCCATTGATGATGAAAATGAAGAATTTTATGGCATCCAATTAAAATCTAATAAGATAAGCACAAAAAAGATAACGAATAAAAGTTTCAAAGAAAAAGATTATTCTCAAAAAGAAGAAAAATTTGAATCAGGTAAAAATTGTCAGTTTTATTTCATAAACTTCTATATATATATACATATATATATATACATTAATTATTATTATTATTTTTATTTCCAACAGGATTTAAAGTTGAACCATTAAAAGAAATTGAAACCAATGAATTGCAGTGGGATTAAAGAAAACTCTTTATTGGTAAAAGGAATTTTTTGTTACTTTGATTGCACTGATAGAGAATATCTAAGCTTATTTCATATATACTAGTAGCTATATGTTTTTTAAGAAAAGACAATTAATATTTCAAGCATATTAATATGCTGCCGAAATAAAAATTTCATGCGGGAATTTTATTTTAATATTTATTACTTTTAAAATATGTCTTATTTATTACTATAAAAATAATTGCTGTATTCAAAAGTGGTGAGAATGGAATGCTTAATGCTTAAAATTTTAGCATTATCCAATATAAAACTTAGTTTGTATGTGACGACGAAATTTATAATAAATTACTAAAAATGATTTGCCTAACAATCGTTTAATGCTTGTGTTGTGCGTGTGTGTATATATATATATATATATACATACGCACATACACCTTTTCCATATTTCAATTTATTTGTTTTGAATTTTTGATAATTTTTTTCATTACATTCCTCAGATAATTTGAACTTTTTAAGTAGCCGGAATATTTTAAATCTTCAAAAAGGTATTTCGTAAATTTTGACATTATTTTGTATTTATGGTCACTCACTTAAAAAAAAAAAAAAAAAAAAAAAAAAAACATTGTTGAATGCAAGAAGTTAAATATATGAAGGATGGATATTTAGTTATTTATTTTTTGTAAATACCGTGAATGAATAATCGTTCAAAAAGCAAGAAAAAAAAAGGCGTAAAATGAGACAATCACAATTAAATTATGATTTAGGGCAACCGCAAAATTATTTAACGTTCAGACAACGTGGAAGAAATTTTTAAATATATTTTCCTTTTACAATTCGTCGATTTGTTTCCCCGCTTAAAAAGCAGAAAGGTGAAGAAACCTACAAGGAAATTGCGTTGGAATGTACATGAAGCGAGCCGGTTGGGTTGGAAGGTTTTTTGTCTGTTGAAACGTTCCAAAAAGGAAAATTCACCTGAGGGAAAATTTTCGAGATTTTAAAAAATTTTATGTTACCTTTAATTTTTTTGAATTTTTGGGGGAAAAATAATTTTTGCTGGGCGATTAGAGGAACCAAAAGTTTTTAGCTAAAAATTTGCGACAACAAAGGGAAACTGTTCGGATGAACAAGTCGGACAAACAGGCAAACTTAGCGTGATAATCTTTTTTTTTTTTTTTTTTTTTTTTTAAAAGTGCAGAAACCAAACGACATCTTTTCATTTGGACAAAATGCATAAAAAATTATTTTACAATACCAAACTGCGCATTTCACTGCTGCTGCGCGGGTTTAAACGCGATGCGGTCCCGAATGGGGGATCGGTGGCGGGCAAGAAAACAGAAAAGGCCGACGCTGACAAAGCCAAGGAGAGGAAGTTCCGCTTTCGCGAGTTGAATTCAGTTCAGGTTGAATTTCAGGCGGGAGTCCCATTGAAATGCGCGACTCCTGACGCGATTCGCGGATCCGTTCGCGGCATCTCGAGAAAAGGTTTAATCGAGTGTCTTTGAGCCTTAAATAAAGGAACGTGAACGGTTGAAACGGCGGATGGAGGTTGATCCCGATGGCGGATGAATCAAAAACCTGTTCGGACATCCGGGCGAAGGCTCGGAAAACAGGAAGCCCGCGATTTTAAAGAGAGGGACGGGACGCTGATTTCCGTTCCGGTAAGCGCGCTGCTTGCCGAAGGCGCGTTTCCGGAACCATCTGAAGGTGCGCCTTCCGCGGGAGGGAACCGTCTCGAGTTTAACGCCCGCAAATGCACTTTTTTCCGGTCCACGACGAAGGTCCGGGGGAAATCTTCGGTGCTGTGGCCGAGCTGGGTTCGCTGTCGTCGAAGGAATAAAAATTTTGAATAATTTCACGAAGCAGTTGTCGATCGTATGAGTTTTCAATTTGTTTAGTAAAAATTAAACAAGCGAAAAGTTACGCGAGTGCGCACATATTTCTTTTACCGTAGCGCAACTTTTGAAGCACTTTCAAATGTTTAATTGATCTCTCCCGCAGATCTCTACCGAATTGAATTGCAGTTGAAATGTGACTTCAAACGAGTGTGGTTCCATGCATAAACCCGAAGGATGCATGCGCAAAAAGGTCCGGATTAACGAACGTTGGCAATATGAAAGGACGCAATTTTTTATCGTTATAGTAAAAAAATATATATATATATATAAATTCAGAAAGGTATTAAAACATATCGCGACCTAACCTAACGTTAACTTTAAACATTTTACCTGGTAACATCCACGAGCTGTTGGACTGTAGAAATTGGAACGTTCATGATCGGGGACCATCATGTGCCGAACTGGATTTGCAGAACCAACTCGCAGTCAAAGGCGATCTCTTAAGACCCATCGAATCCATGCGGGGTTTGGCACTTTTTGATGTTGCGATCTCGAATGGCAATTGATTGATTTATTAGGCGGTGGCCAACGTGCATACCTTTTGTTGTGCAGCGACGGACGGTTCAACAGTTCGACGATTGATCGGAAAGTTCGCCGGCACCTGGAATTTCCCGCACGGAAGGAAGCGAAGACAAGCCGGGCCCCGGGAAAAGCCAAGGTGGATTTTGGACATTTCTGCGTTCCGCAGGAGCGTGCTGCTGGTTGCAGCGCGTGCGGTTAAATGGCGCGTTAAAAGCGCTAAACCGGAGTTTAACGGCAACGGTACGGTCCTGCCATTTTCTGGTTACGATTCCATCAGGGCCTCCAGAATCAAAGTTTTCACCCGTGCCACAGCGGCTGAATATTTTTATTCGCAAGCGAGAAATCGGAGCTCGTCACAAGGGGAAAAGTCGCGAAATTTCTTGTTCAAAAAAGGTAAAGCCGGGAGAACGAATGGGAGAAGGTGGAATCGCGGCCTGCAGCAGAAGAGAGGAGAACTCGGGCGATCCAAATCCGATGCGGCAGCGGGCCTCGGCACGAGCGGAAGCATTCGACTGTCGGAGGAAGCTCCAAGATGGGGAAGCAGAAACGAAATTCCGGCAGTTTTGCCGGGGCGGAGAGCTCGACGCGCGCTGTCGGATTCGCACCGTCCGAGGCTGCTGCATCTCGCCTTACACCGGTCGAAATCGGGTGCTTTCCTCGTTTCTGTTGTACACGTTATCGCGATGCACGGATCACCAATTCCGAAGTTTCTCGGTTGGCGAAAATTCCTCCGCTGCAGAGATAAAAAAATCGCTTCGAAACACGTTTTATGCCCTTTTTCGAAATTTACTCTGTGCCGTGTGCCTACGCGATTGCTGCAGGGAGTCCTCGGCCTCCGGGGGACGAGAAGGGATTCACTTCGGAGATTCTTCCTCGGGGATTTTCAGTTTCGAGCTGGTTTTTCGTCCCGCTCGATGCTGTTTCGCAGTTTTCCCGTGCCGCTTAAGAGCGAGCGAGGGCGAAAACCGCTTTTCCGGTGGGCGCTGTTTGGGTCTCCGGTTGATATTTCTGCCGGATTTTAATTTGGCCATTCGGAATTTTTCAGGTGGATGGCCGCGACCGCGGGCGTTTTGCCTTGCGAGACTCCGCGGTTTCGTTTTACGTTCGCTGTTCGTATTCCGGCGACAGTTTCCGGTTTTTTTTTGATTTCGTGTCAGTTTGAGATCCGCCGAATCACCGTTCGCCGCCGAAGGAAGACGTCGTCAATCGACAGAAACCGTCGATTCCACGCTAGGAAAATTACGTCGAGGGCGAAAGACGCTCGCGTCGGATGAGGATCTAACCCGGGCAGATCGGCGAATTGCGTACCGGAGAAGCAGAATTTGCGAAAAATACATGTCTAAAACGTTGCAGACGGGTTACGGGATGTTAATGGATGAATAATTTTCTGTACAATTTGGCTGACGGCTTTGATTGGGAATTTCGGACGGAAATGTTTCGATCATTTTACGAAATTGCAAAAGAGACAGAATTTAGGTGGACGGCCCATGGAATAAATGTGGGCTACACGGATGCGGTTATCCAGCGACCGAAAACATTGTGTTTCAAACGCAATTTGTTTAACGTTCAGTTTGGTTATTTTATTTAACTGCGAAATTTTATATTTGGTTTATCGATTAGGCATTCGTTCATCAAGCTGACAACAGCTCCGACAAATGCGGGCGGCCCCGGATCGGTCATTCGTTTTACCGCTTTGGTCGCCGCCGCAGCGCGAGCCGGAACAGCATTTTGGCGTTTGGCATCAGCGTTGTCGCAAAGGAAACGAATCATTTTTCACGAGGTGCTTAACGCTGCAGACCTTGCTCCGCTGCGGCTGCCGACCCCGGTGTCGGGTGCACCCGCCGATGGCATCGGGTGCGAGGCGTCCGCTCGGCGTGCAGCGCCTGAACTGCGTCGAATGGTGAATTAATTTGCGCAATAAGCGAGCGATAAATGCCCCGTGCGAGACCTCACTGTTGATGCGTTTACGGTGCGTGTTCCAAACAGTAACGGAGAAAGCAGAAATAACTTGGTTCACTTAAAAAGGAGGCCTCAAACGAGGAAAATTCATTGATATTTGAGATGGATGAAAATTTAACGGAAACATTCAAAAAATTATCGCCATTGACGTGTCATTTTTCTGTTTTTAAAATCTTATTTGCTCGTCGATCAGCATCTTTATTTTAGGTCCGTTGCAGACATTGGAAATGCTTTGGAGCCACAGCCAAGAATAAAATTTCATTTCTTGTTGAAACGGGATGAAACCTTAAACTGCAGCCGTTCTGCAGGGTTCCGTTAGAGCTGAAAGAGGAAGTGCAAAGGCAGATCGGTCGAAAGGCAGAGGACCGCGTTTTATAAAGCTCCGGTTGATTTCAAGCCGTTAGCACTTGCAAGGATGTAGTTGGACGTGCGGAATAATGTCGGGGCAGATCTTTCCACCGCAGCAATTCTGAAGGGATGCCCGCTGGACCGAAGGATGAGATGATTCTTCCGATTTTCCGACCGGCTCCTAAGACGAGCTTATTCACGACGCGGAGTACATTTCACCGCTCTCGAATGCTGAAGAACCGGAAACCGCGGTTGTTCTGCAGCGATGCACCCGGCAGCTCGGCCAAAGGCAGTGATGGCGTGGGGGCTCCTGCCGCGCTCTGCTCCGGAAAAAAAAAAGCTTCAAATCGCCGCGACTTTCACCTTTTCCCGCGATCCCGCAGAAATCGCCATTCCAGGTAGCACAGCTCCAAACTGGAATTCGACGAGCCGGAGACTTAACGCTTCGGCCTTTTCCTTCACGGCCCGGGTTTAGGTTCCGTCAGGTCGGCGGCGTCACTCGCTGACGAGAGGAAGAGCTCTTCGATGTTTCCTTTGACGCGTCTCGTTCAGAAGGAATCCGGGTCGTCGACTGAAAACCTGAAAAGGGATTTTACACGCGGAAGGATCGCTTTCCAGCGCTCCCCGAACTCATTTTGCCGGTGCGGTTTTATTCGGTTCAACTACAGCGGACCCCCGATTCGCCGGTTCCGGTGGCCCGCGAGGGCTTTGTACCCGTAACAAAGGAAAGGATACGAAGACGTTACGGAACATGTAGAAAACGCTGAGGAGGTGGCACACGAATGAAGTTGGGTTAGAACATGCACTGATTCCGACGCAGATAGACCTTCGAGAGACGAATGAGCTACCCAGAAGACGGAGCCGGGGCTTAACCTCCCCCGGATGGGAACGAATTTTAAGGTACGCGACGGACGGGGCCTCCGCCAAGCGCCTTAACCTCAAAAGGATGATTTGCCGCCATTGAGGGAGTCGACGGGCCTTAAAAATCAACTGGAACTGGTTCGTTCAAATATTAACTACACGGGACAATGGTAGGGAGTTATGGCATTGTACGCAACGGAGAATTTGAATTGTATAAAAAGCGAAGACTCGTCGAAATTGCCATCATTCCACGACCTTAATTTCAAGGTACGCAAGATTCAGTTTGAAATGTGCATCGCCTTGAAGTTTACGGTAAGTAATCTCGATTCGCCGTGTTTTATTTTTGCTATCGTTCAGCGCTTTCGGAAGTTCTGGAAATGGGGAATAAAACAATTTTTTGAAATTCCACATTTTTGCAAGCGATGAAACGTTGGTGCGAATCATTCGGTGATGCAGGAATTTGGAAGTGACCGCAGCCCTTGATCCTGGGTACCTTTTACTCCGGCAGAACGATGCGGAATGGAAAATCGCGCCCTGACCTAACCCGATCGCCTTGCGACCGTGTTGAATTCTCTGTCGGTTGCTTATCCCGAAGACTTCGACGACGTTCGCTTCGCCAAGCAGTATGCACTGCTGTCGGCACCCGAGCACACGACTTGCCTTTCGGGTTGCTTTTTCGTTTCGTTGCATTGTCATCGCTTTGGCTCTGCTGCTGCGAAATCCGCGCAACTTTACGCGGCTAACCAGTTTCGGACGATGCTTTCGTTCTCCTGCCGAATGATTAATTGTACATTCGAGCACGTGAATTATGGACAATGCCTGATTTTAACTCGATGGCTTTGGCATACGGTTTTGTTGCGCTGCTCCTGCATTATTTATTCGTGCGTTTTTTTACTTTTCTTTTCGTAATATTAAAAGTTTCGATTTTTTTTTTTGAAGAAGTTCCTGCTGTTGTGGTTGGTAACGCACGGAGTGGTCGATGTCCGCGCGGAAAGCCGGGAGAGAATACTGCAGCTGGAGAGCGACAGCCGATCCAACAGAGGCGCGCAAACCTTCGCCCCGGCAGTCTCCACGGACGAAGACGTTGCGGAGAAGTCCGTGCCGCCGTCTTACGCTGCCGTCGACTGGAAAAGGTACCGTCGCCTTGGAGGTGAGCTTACAGATCGGGCGGAAACCCGTCCAGTGTACGTGAAAATTCCCATTCGAGTACCGGTAAGAACAGAAAAGAAGATTGTACGTCCTTATGGATTGAACAAGAAAACCGGGAAAAAACTGCACGTGCGGAAAGTGCCTCCACCATTGGGCGTCACTGTACCTTACGCTCCAGACTCCCCTCGAAGGAAATTCATCGTTTATTACAATGCGAACTCGCTTATTAAAAGAAAACCCGTGTATGTGCAGCCGAAATACCAAAAAATGGGCATCCACGACTTGTACAAGACGGACATGTATTATCCCCTAAAGGGAAGGGGGTACCAGGTAAGGGAGAATGACGCAAGTTATCTAAGGAGTAAAAAATTCATACAAAATTGAAATACACAAAAATGTCGGTATAATGGTACAAAATGTGAAATGCAAATAATTTTTCGTTAATTTATTTATCATAACCTGTATTAGTATTAACATAATAATATATTTATTCTATATAATCATTGAATATTTTGAATATCTTTCTAATGCATTTTCCAAATAACATCACTGGCCTTTTGATGGTCAATCATTCGATGCGTTTTGAGTAAAGTAATTTCTAATTTTATATAAGATTATAAATTTTTTTTTTTAATACACGAACTGATTCGCTGTCCTGAGGAAAAGTGAATTTTATCGGAAAATTCTGTTCAAATATCCAAATAAATGATCACATCATTCAATGTTTTAGAAAAAAATCTATTACTTATTCGAGACCTGCTGATTTGTGTATTAGTTCTGTGTCATACCTAATAAATTAGTTTACCATTCTTTTTCCTTCTATTTCATAACTTTTGCAACTCTACAGTATCGATCGTGAATTTAAACTGAAATGAACATATCTGAATTGGGGTAAACTATCTTTCTTCTTCTTTTGCACGAAAACTGGCTAAAATGTTAAAATGTATTTAACTAAGTGTAAATAATTCCGCAAAAGAAAGCATCAACAAGTGCATCACACAGCAAATTATATTTTTTCCATATTTTACATTGATCTAATTAAATAAAGCTATAGAAATATTTTTCCAGATATGATTTTTTTGAAAGGTGTACATGATCCTTTTGCAAAACAGTTTATTTATGTGCCGCTATCTTTATACACCGGCACAAACTCGAAGCCCTTATTGGAAGAGTTAATTTGTACAGTTTTATCCGCGTGTAATAATACGAAGGGCCCGGCACAGGTTTTCATTATCTTTGTGCCGGGATTTTGAAAAGTTTGACGATAAAAGATACCGTCGAAGGGCAGAAAAGATAAAAAAAGTTTCGGGACGCGGATTTTTCGTCAGGTTCATCGAACACTTTTCGGAGGCGCCGGAGCCGGTTAGGTTAGGAGCCGCGGGCAGCCTCTTGGCCCTCGGGTGCTGCAGGTGAAGGCACTTCGATCCGGAGCCGTGTCGGTTCGCGGGGTGCGCTCAACGTCGGCACCCGCTGCTGTCGTCGCCTCCTCGATCTCATTTTGAAACCGCTTTCCTTGTCCTCACCGGAGCCGCCTCCGTTCCGGCGGAGTCCGTTCGGTCCGCCGAAGATTTTCGTCTCCTACCTTTGACTATGTCTTGCGATGTCGGTCACACGGTGGAAACGCGACAGGAATATGAAAATCCCCCGAGGGATTTTCTCTTCCTGAAGTGCAGAATCGATGAAGAGGCACGCGCTGTTTCCTTCTTCGGCTTTTCGGATGTGTAACTGCGAGCGAAAAAGGCAAAGCGCAATTTGTGAATCGAACAAGTTTTATATTTAAGGATATTAAGGAGATTAATTAGAGAAATCTAAATTCGGCTCCGTTTCTTATGGGTTTCGCTCTTTGACGATCTCAATTTCAGGTTTTCTAATAGCAATTTAATAGCCGTTGTCATTCACCAGAAACTGCTTTTACCATCCCATTGTTTATATCTTTCAGATGTCCCTCCAAATTAATTCGAACATTGTTTATATAAATGATAAACGGAAATTGGAATTATGGTTATCCGAAGCTCGGTGATATGAATCTGGAAGACATTGTTTCCTTGTCAGATGCGGGAAGTCTTCAACAAAGCGCTACATCTCCGTCGGCAGATTGGCAAAAGTTAGCGGAAAGTCAGATGTTGTTCATTTAGCCTAAACTAACCCCTCCAAAGAACAGCACGACAGAAAACGCATCCCAAATTATCCTGATGCTAAGACGTTATAAAGTCTGCAATTAGGCGGCAAAAAAACTGAAAGAAAGATGAAAAAAAAATTATTTTTATGTATATTTTACCTTTTTCAGTTATATTAATATGCGGAGCTGCAAAAAGGCATTGCCGGATTAAGGATGGTTCAAATTGTATTATTTCCTGTGTTTTTTCGTCAGAAAGTTCTGTCCCCTTGACCGGAAGGTATTGTACACTTGCAAACACTTGATCCGGAAACGTGCCGTGACATTTTCCATTACGAGAGTGAAATGAAACATTTTTCATTTTTATTGTTCCACTTTAAACGGAACGTACGTAGAGCTTGAGCTTGGGCATTAGCTCCTGACAGAGGATAATATCGACGTCGGTGAAGACGATTGCTCGTTAGTTAGACCTGCATTAATTTACCGATTCTCTCGTCATTGCACGAATTAACCTCAAACGTTCAGATGCGTGCGCGAAGCGCTGCAGCTAAATCAGCATCGTCAGGTAAAAAAAAGTGAAGAATCAGCGTGGAACATGCTGCAGTCCCCGAATATCGGGAAAGGACGAGCGACGGAAAATCGAGCCTTACGTCCGTCATCGACCGCGCCGCGGATTGCGAGGCGAAACATTCAAAGAAAACGTTTCCCACAGCGCCGCAGTGGTCCCGCTTTTCGGCTGCCGTCCCGTTGGACCGGGAACCTTAACCTCCTGTCGGGAATCGCCTTCGAAACTCCGGTCTTCTGCGTGCTCCTCCCTCCTCCGGAACCTCCTGCGGGACGACGCGGGACGTCCTCCTCTTTCCGGCAAATTTCCTTCGGACATTCGCGTTTGTCGCCGAAAAGCTCTGCTCCTCCTTGCCCGTCGCACTTCGGACGAAGAGCGGCAAAGTGGAAACGAACATCGGCGATGCGGTTATAATTTTCCACTTGGCGAAATTTTCCTCTTTTCCTAAAAGTAAATTCATTTTTATTACATTTCGATTCGGGATCAGGCTCCTCGGCCGAGCAATTTTGCGTCATGGCAAATACTAATGAAAATGAAAAAATTGTTTTATGCTCCTTTTCTTGATCGTAAATGTGAATTTACTCGGGCAAACCAAATGCATTAAATTATTCTCAATGGTTGAGTACTAATAAGCAAATTTTCCTCGGGTGAAATTTGCTTTTTAAAGCGATGTGCGGAAAGGAATGTCCGAATTTTCATAAGGGCGTCGCCTCTTTTAAAATGCATTGTTTTGATGGGAAATCGTCCGAAACCCCGCTAAACAGCGCTCAACTGGTAATCCTTCCGGGGATGAAAAAAAATATTCCATCCCCTGCATACAAATATGTCACAATTATGATGCAGTGTCGTAGATTTGTCCGAGGCAGTTCAACTCATGCATAGATTAACAATCAAAGGATCCTCACCGAACAAAAGAAAACCCCATTCGCGTGTTGTGTCTACAAAACTAACTATACGTGCAGAATCTTTCATATATCTGAAGACAAAATTTAATTTCATTCGTTTCTTCTTATTTATTGTTTTAAAAATTTTCGATTTTTAATCCAAGCGAGGCGGAGAGCACTTTTCGGAAGCGAAAAAAAAAAAATTTAAAATGCGTACATACGTCAAAGCATGCAATTATACTAAATTTATATTGCGCTGTTTGAAAATGCGTACGAAGTCCTCGAATTTTCCTTTGTATTTATGAACTGCAGCATTATCAGGTTATCGATGGCTGTGGTGAGTGAGATGAATTGCAGAAAATGGGCTTGAACATAAGGAATTTGACAACGCGATACATATTGAAATTTGTTGTCTTCAGTTTTAAAATGTATGTAATTTTCCTTTTTTTTTTTTTTTTTTTTTTTTACAAATACTTCATTTGCGAAACTGCGCATCGATGATGCAGGTTTCCGGATCTATCGCTAAGCTCGAACACGCGGAAGTTGTCTATATTGGGAGCCATTTGCGCTGCTCCCCGAGAAAATAAAATTTTGAGTTACACTGTGAACCGGCACATAAATTTTACAGTTTAGTGACATTGCTGAAAGTTTGTCTTTCGTCGATATTTTCCCTTTTTCTGTTTCGGTTTCTAAATATAAGTTTTTTGTTATAATTAGGTTTGAATATCCGGAAAGCATCGTCAAACGATGTGAAGATAACGAGGGGCGCTCAAATGTGAAAGCGGGAAATTTTTGCTGTCGATGGGAATGAGCACCTCGATGATCTTTTTAGATCGGGTATCATGAAAATCCGAAGTTTACATGTTTATAGTGAAGCTTTTACTTTCATTTTAACCACGCATTTAGAAGTTGTCCGCAGATGTCGCTCATCTTTTTATGTACTTTTATGCGAGCAAGTACGTTCACGAAGATCTGTCAAATATGAAAAAAAAAAAAATATTGCCAGCTTCAGATAAACGATTTTAAATGTGATAATAAAGTTTTTGTTTTGTGCAATAACAACCAACGGTGAATTTGTTTGATAAAATTTTGTGTTTTCATTGCCGGGTTTTTCCCACGTTATGAAACCATTAAAATTTCATAACCAAGTTTTACTCGCAACTTCGTTTTCTCCTACGATCCATAATATATCTTGTTTGAACTGTGCAAGCGTATCTTATAACTAATTTTCTCATCGATTAAATCGGTTTTAACTCTAACGCCTTGTCTTTTTAAAGTGTTGTAGATTTCTGCATCTTTAGTTCCGAAAAATTCGATCGAAATTAATGTAACAACATATTTAAAAAAAAAAATGAGAAATATTAAATTATAAATTCTACTTCTCTTTAAGTTACCATATATTAATAAATAAATTTATGTATATGAAGTAAATTTTGAATATTTTTTTTTTTGTATAAACTTTTTAATCTAAGTTCTAATTAAGTTAGTGGGAATGCATGTAAGATGTAGCTCAAATTAGTAAAGAATAAAAGTCTTTAAATTACAACGGAAACGATAGTCTGAAAATAATTGCTTCTATTATACACGTGGGACGAGAGACAAACGTTTCTGCTGTCGTCAGCAACGTTAAAAATTACATCCTTCTCCTCTTTTTTACATCCTCAGCAGTTCTTCCTCCTCCTGCAGTCTCAGAATGTCCGATTTGTTCATAAAGTAATACGTTGGCTGCCTCCCTTTCAGGTCCTTTGCTACTCGTTTTGCGCCACACTGTATCAGTATTTTGCTCAGGACTTCTACCTTGTCGACTCCCATTGCATAGTGAAGCGCGGTCCTTTCCAGCTGTAAAACAGAAAGGAGTGGCGCAAGAGCACGGATCGAGAGCACGAGCAATGGGAAGCGAGGTAAAAATTCAGACGTACGTTATCTCCTATCTTCAGTGTCTCGGGGAATTTTTGTGCGATGAACTCCGTGACCGTCTCCTGCTGGCATAGGACGGCAATGTGCAAGGAACACCTCGACGTGGTGCTCTTACCGATGAAGAGACGCCTGTCCGAATTTGTCTCGGAGACCAATTCTTCGACTGCTTTGACGTCCCCTGCTCGAATGGCCCTGTGGATGCGCTCTCTTCTCTCCTGTCGGATAAAACGAAAACATTAATCTTCATTTTATGCACGTCCCCGTTCACATTTCAGCAAATGACGGTTACCTCGAAGCTAGGTATGGATTTGAGAAAGTTCAGTGTGCTTGTCTGATCCTTCTTGGTTACTATATCGATTATGCTGCAATCTTCATCGTCTTCCAAGTCCAAAATGTGATCGTATCCTTCCAAGAGGAGTTCCGTCAATTTGTCGGTTTCACCTAATAGTAATATATGCATCGAGTGTTGCGTTCAATAATTGCTTTGAGTGTGAAACATACTTTTTCACCTTTATTTCGGCCTTAATCAAATTTTTTTTACCTCTTGCAGCAAGTCCTAGGACATATTTGTCTATTTCATTAATATTTTCCGGTATGTTAGCCTGTAATGCTACATCCCTCGCAGTCCTGTATAACTCATCTCTGTAACCTATGTTAATATCGGATTCTTGAATCAACTGGTAGAGCCCTCCGCGTCCGTGGGCTCTAGCAGCAGCAAAATGAATTATGGTTTGTCCATATTCATCCTGGAACAATGCGCATTGATTGCTTTTGGAACTATCCTTATTTACATTTTAACTATTACCCGAAAACGACCGGATTAATTTAAGTCATCTGCCTAAGGATATATCTTGTCGTTCGAACGACCCACCCTGTTGGCTGCGCTGAAAGTCGATTGTTCGTCTTCATTTTCCTCACCCTCGCCTGCGACTTCGTCCTGAGGCCTGCTAACAGGTACGCCTTCGTTGGATTGTATTTCCGCTTCCCGCGAATAAAGACTCGGATCCGTCACCGGAGAGCTTATCCCTTTGCTGGTGTTGACGAAGTCATGCAAGAAATTGGCCAAGTATGTTACCGGATCACTGGGCCGTTTGTTTGCCACCTCAGTTAGACCTCTAATTAAAGGTTCTCCCAAAGCTGCAAAACAATCATTTCTACTATTGTTTCGTCCCCTTGAGATAGTATCTCCGGACAGTTATGACGTGTGCGACTGTGGGGACTCGCCAGTGTCTAACCGTATGGACAGGCTGAAAACAAGATGAAAGCAAATTTTAAACTGAAAAGGTTTCGCGGAAGGAATCGGAAACGAAAAATTACTCCACGCAGTCAAAGAAATCAAATAAATGAGTGAACCTTGCTGAGATTCTGTGTGGTCGAAGAAAATAATGCAGACGACAAGAAAATTTACACTATTAAACAGTATCAGAATGAATTCTTGTACAGAATTAGGAGGTGATGCAGAGGAAGGTAAAGTTACAGATATGCAATAGTGTCTCCAGTCTGTAAGAATGAGTCTTTTTTTTTTTTTTTTTTTTGACAAGATTTCTCCATATTTTACATGAATTCTACACCGTCCAGTATACTTTGCAGCTAAACAGGACGAAATATATGCATAATATATGACTTAAAATTAAGCAAACGTTATGAATAATTGTAATCAACTTCAAAATGTCAAAAATAATTAAAAATACGTGGAGACCTGTGCATGAAAATGTTTAGAGTGCCATGCTGCCTATCATTCGTTTGCCTCTTTGGCGACAGCGATTTCTGCAAAATGGAAATTTAGACGTTAAAAGTGGGCGATTCATCCAAGGCTTTCAATCTAAAACATTCAGTTCAATGTAAAAAAATCCAAAAATATGTGCCAAAAATTTTAATGATTCGAGCTGCAGCCACTGCGAAAATATTTCAGAACGCAAATGTTCAATTTATTTTTAATAATTCGTTATTAAAAAAAAAACAAGCACGTTATTGATCTGCAATTTTATCCGCAGGCCATTTCCGAAATGAAAAAGAAAAAAAATATTTTTTTAAAAGAAATTTCATTCAGAAAGCTGAAATATAAAAATAAATTCCCGCGGGAAGAGGATTCGGCTTTTCCCGCGGAAAATTAAACGAGCTGTGGATGTGATGGGAAAATCCTGAAAATCATAAATTTTTCCGATCTGTCGCGAGACTCGAAAAAGGAATTTTTCTCCCCATGCGGAGGAACTTCAGACGTCGCCGCTAGGAAGCTCTGGCAACGTCTGCGGCCTTTCTGCGCAAGCTCGAAAGTGACGTCACATCTTTTGGGCGTGGCATACTGCGAGGTATATATAAACCTGAATTTCCGTTCCGGTCGCGATGCCGTGGCGTCGGGGGTTACCAATTGCGGCGCGACTCTCGGTTTTACATCCGAGAGGAATCCGTACCTGGGAGACTACCTGGCGGCTGCGGGGGATCTTTCGATGGATCGGGAGAGGTTTTTTTTTCTTTTTTTTGCTTCTCGTTCAAAATGGCTCCGTCGTTTTCGCGCCACCAAAACGTAAAATAGTGCAAATACGTACCCTTCGCTAAATATTTTCCTTCATCGGTACCGAAAAGGGGAAATTCTGAAAAGAAAGAGAAATTGAACACATAAAAACTCATGCTGATCATGCTGAGTAACGCCAGCCAAGATGCGAAAAAGAAGTTGCCATCATAACAAAGCCGCATGGTGCCAAGTCTTCAAAACTAACTGACCTGCCCGTGTCCATCACTCATGTTAGATTGATGATCTGCACGTCCAAATCATGTATTATCCAGTTCCGATCACTCTGTTACCTCAAATATTTCAGTTTGTCTCTTCGAACGAGGTTCAAAATCCGGTTCTTGCATGTCTATCGATGTGTTTTACGATGATTAATATGTATATCAATGTTGAAATTAGAAAAAGAATTAGCTCTTCGGCCAATTCCGACTCGTTGCTTTGATTTTTTTTTTTTTTTTTTACGCCTTCTGGAGTAACTTCACGTCCTTTTCCTCCTTGTGAACGGCGTTTCTGCTTTTCAAAATGCCGCTGATGATGCTGGATATCTGATTCGATTTTTCATTCGTCAAACTTTTCTCCAGTTCGATCAGCCTCACTATCGAGCCGGCAAATGCGTGGTAGGCATCGAACTCTGACAGACCCAAACACTGACGGTTGCTTATGTTGAAAGCGAGGTTGCTTTCTAGCGATCTTGATGCTTGTAAATTGCGAACGCGACAGAAATCCGTCAGCAGCCCTTGGTGCTCCGTGGCCAGTCTCGGAAGGCGGATGAGGACTTGGAACCTTAAGGTGTTGCCCAGGGAGCTCGGTCTGCTGGTTACGAAACCGAACCTCTCGCTTTTTTTGGGCTTCAGGTGCTTGTCGAGGGAAGTGATCAAGCGAGCCAGACGGGAGTAGACTTCTCCCAGTTGACCGGTCGAGTCCATGGACGTGCACGCCACGACCCTCAGGTGCTCCTGCACGTTTATCCAAGCGGCAAGGTTCTTGTCCGAGGAAAGATGGACGCCGCGGTGCCGCGGCCAGAAGTTCCCGTGGAGGAGTTTGGGGTGACTTTCTGCCAGGGGAATGAGGAGATCCTTTGCGGCTAGTTGGGCCGTGATTTTGTTCTCGTTCCTGAGGATTTCCTCCATTGTGAAGTATTGGTCCTCTTCGTTCGCATTTGTAAAACCCCTGACGACGCCTCCGCTCACCGCCGCCTTCTCGGCACCGACTATGCTCTGATATTTCAAGGCGCTTTTAAGCTTTTCCTCTATGAAGTCGAGCTCGTTTTCCCGCAGGGCTAACGGAAACTGATATTTTTCCAGGTTTCTGGAGCACTCGATTTTGGCGGATAGAACGTATTTGGAGGAAATGTCGAGGTTACTGATTTTCAGCAAAGAGGTCTCTCTCTCGGATTCCGCATCGGAGAAGTAAACCCGAATTTCATTCAGATTAGCTCTTTTCAAATCTTCCGACACGTTCCTTACAAGTTTGCTTACTTTGTTTTTCACCGTGGACAGCAGCTTGTTTTTCTCTTTTGCCTCTCCCGCCTTATCTTCCTCTTCGACTCTCTCCTCTACAATCACTTGCATTATCTCATCGCTGGGATTAACTATTGAAATGCTGACGTTTTTGCAGTCATCTCTCCAGATGTCTTCCCCAGTTTCTTTGCCTGCGGAAGACGATTCGTTTTCGGCGTCGCTGGAATAGTGCGCGTCAGCGTTATTCGGGCCGCTTTTCGCAGGTTCCCTTTTATTTTTAATAAAAACTTTCTGAAAATTCCTCGTAAGTTCGGAATATGTGGTTTGATCTGTCGGTTTCGACGTGCTTTCCTCGACAAGCATTACTTTGTGTATTCTTCGACCGGTGCCTTGGAAGGTGCGGAGGCCGTCCCCGACGGTTTCCTCGCACGTCGGAGGGATCTTCGGGTTGTCTCCCATTGGCACCACCTCATTTTTGAAATGCTTCATAATCCTGTTAACCTTTTTCCTCGTTTTACCGAAAATCCCTCCGTTGTTTTTCGCTCCTGCGGAATCGAACTCTTCCGATTCGTTTTTATCCCCGTCGCCTTCCTTTGGGAAAAAACATGATTCCGGATGTCGCTCGAAACTTTCGATGCCCTGAATGCTCTTTGCCACGGGAATAATGACGTCTTCGAAGACAGTGTAGCTTTCCGCATCCGGAGCTATGATTCCCCCATTTTCCGTATCCGTAAAGGGCGTCCCGCCGTATTCCGCAGGATCTTTCTTGATGGAAAAGATCCCCAAAGGTTGGATAAGGGGTATTTTGTCTCCCAAATTGTGCGTATCCTTCATCACGGGCATTAGCAGTTCCTCGACGCAATTCAAGTTTTCGCCGTATCCGAAGTCCTCCAGTTCCTCCGTCTGGTCGAAGCTTTCTTGCGAAAGGAGCCTCACTCCAGGCCAGATAATATCCAGGAGGTTTTTGTCGTTTTTTGTTATCCTCATTTTGACTCTGTCGAAAATTTCTCTTGTCAGAGCCTTAGCCAGCGGCATATTCGAGCCTTCCCTGCGGGCCAACTCTATTATTTCGTAGCATCGATTCAGCACGGCAACGTGCTCGGCATCCCGGAGAGATCTCCTCGATGAGACGCTATCCTCTTCGACTGTTTTATTTAAAGAATAAATTTTTCTTTATAACAGTAAATAAAAATTTCCGTATTATTAGAAAAAAAAATGTATATATATATTTTCAAATATCGTCTGTTAAGGTTTTTAGGCACGAATTTTCAAGTAAAAATTTTCAGCTCTGGAGCTGATCGGTTTTTTTTTACAAGGACAGGTTTCAGCTATGTCGGTCTTCTGGTGGCCACACGGAAATCATTCGTCAGACCGCAGCCACAGTTGATGAGAAACCATTTAAGTTAGTCGGAAGACAGTTCGGTTTTGTAAGCGGTTAATGCTGCAGTTTGGAGAGCGCAATGGGAGCAACCGTCTTTTGCAGAAAATGCATTGATACCTACCTTTATCGCTCAGCATTTCCCGCGCTATCTGAGCTGGAGCGTTAAACTCCTGCAGCAGCATTTCTTGGGTTAACTCTCCTGGATTCTCCAAGTAGTAGCTTGGCACGTGATTCAGCTGAGAAAACAAAATTCCAAAATTTTCCCAGTTTGACTCGATACCATGTTAAACATTTCAAGCGCAATATTTCATACGCATAAATCGTGCATTATTTCGATTTTAACATCATGTTAAGACGTTCGTAATTTACATTTTACGTTTTAATACCCACATCGTCTTTTACTTTGCGATCGGCTCCCAAGTTCAGCAAAATATTGAAATAGTGAGAATTGTCGGCTAACGTAGCTGCGTAATGCAGGGGTGTCCTCCCTTTCTTGTCTTTGGCGTCGAGGGTCTCCGGAAACCTTCCACCTGAAAGCGGCAAGAAAAAGATTGCGAAGAGAGCCAATGGTGATGAGGAGACGCTCTTGATCCACAGTTGCCGTACCCAGGTATTTGACGATCGGCGTTTGTCCGAACAAGACTGCCACATGCAGAGGTGTGGCTCCCATCGAACTGGAACCGTCTCTGGCCACGGCGAATCTTCTTCGATCCAGGGCGGCCTGGAGATCCCTCAGCTCTCCAGATCTGGCCGCTTTGTGAACCGTTTTTATTTTCGCCTGTCGGATATTGCGAGAATGTAGACGCGGGCAGAGCGGATGATTCTTTAAAGCTCTCCAAATGTACTCACTATGTAGGACGGCACGTTGTCCAGGAACCCCTGGATCTCCGGACTGATCGACTTCTTTCCCAAAAGCCTTTCGCCTTCTCCCTCGAGCACCATCGCTGCCAGTGCCTGCATGTCTCTCCTCTCGATGATGTCGTTGACTTCTCTCTCGCTGTCGGATTCTTCGTCCTCGTCTCCTCCGACTTTGACCAGACCCTCGTCGACCAGTCTTTGTCGTTCTTCTGCTATCTCTCTTTCAGTTTTTTCGCCGTCCGTTGCTTCCTCTCCAATTCTCTCTTGCTCGCGATCGTTTTCATTTGCCTCGCCGTCCCCGTTCTCGGCGATCGATGATGGAATCGACTCGGTACTTTCCTGTTCTTTGTTTGGCTCCGTTTCGGGCGGTGTCGATTTCTCTTCCTCGCTTTTCGGCCACAAGTTTATGGTTTGCTCCGGAATGATTTCATCGTGATTTTCAACAGCGGGCGAATTCTTTGCAATTTCCTCCTCGTTCTCAGTACCAGATGCATTTCCGGAATTTTCTTCCTGCGGCTTTCCGTTTTCGGGGAGCTCATCGCGGTTTTCTTCTGCTGGTGACGGATTCCCGATTTCATCCGCAGTATTTTCTCTTTTCTCGTCGTCAACCTCTGCTACATTTTCTCCCGCTTCGTTCGCAGTTTCCGCAGCGCTGGAGCGTTCATTTGTGCCAAACAGGAAATACGGTTTTTCAGTGTTCTCCGGTGGATGTAAACTGTTTAGGTCGTAGTCGGATAAAGATTTTCGTGCCGGTTCAATGCTCTTATCGGTGCTGTCCACCAATTGGGGTATGTTGATGTTGCTTCTGGCGGAGGATTGCAGGAGACTCCAGTCCCAACTCGGTGGAAACGAAATGGACGTCCGTGGAGCGTCGGGGATCACAGAAAGGAGCCTTGCCAGGGGTTCCTTGGCGTTTGCTTTGTAATACGCGGGCAGTCTGCCGTTCTGAAAATTTGAACATTTATAAATTTTCATTAAAATAAAGGATATTTCTTTTCATTTCTCGTCATTCTTGCATACGTACATTGTCAAAGGCCATCTCGTTCGCACCATTATCTATCAGGAGACTGTATATATATTCATTGTTTTTCATCCAAGCAGCATAATGCAGAGGAGTTCTTCCCTCGTGATCAGTGGAAAATACCAGCTTCTGACTTTTGTCCAGAATGTCTTCGACCATATTCTGTCGTCCGAGGCCCGCCGCCTGAATTGAGAGAAAAAATTTGAATGAGATTAGAACGCGAATATTCATTTTCTGCACGCGTTGGAAACGGTCGCAAATCTTCTACCTTATGCAGCGGATTCAACCCATTCGCATCTTTGCTTCCCAAGATTTGTACGGGAACAGGTTCCGAGGTTTTCTTTGTGAATTCCTCATAGTCGTCGTTCACGACAGCGGCGTGAACGTCTTTTATCGCATTCATTGCGTATGGTATCGAATCAAGGAATCTGCAAGGTACGAGTCGCTCTGAATATTGTCTCATAAGCGACGGATTGAGAGTATTGCAAAACGGTGCAGCGAGGTTACCTTTTCACTCTCGGATTGTTGCTGGTCTCCGTTCGCAATTTATTGCCGAAACCTTCCCAAAGAACTTGCTGCAGTCTTCCCAAATCTCTGTCGTGAATCCATATGCGGATATTAGACGGTTTGACCACCAGCCCTTAATAATATTCAAAAATATATCAAATTTTTGTGTGAATAATAAGAAAGCAATCGATTAACGAGAAAAATCATAACAAGGGTTACTGACCTGCAAGTTTCAATCTTAAAGAGAATATTTGTTATTGTACTGTAGTATTTGCTTTTTTTTTTTTACGTCGTTTATTAAATATACATTGTATAAATAAATTTTTCTTGAGGATTTATTGTTTCATTTTTTTCTGCGTTTGTAAATTTAAAATAGGTTACAATTTAACTTTTTCTTCTGATGTTCTGAACTGCACACTAACCGATATCGATTGTACTCGTAAAAGCCAGTGACGTGCTGTTGGTATAAGGGAGGGAGGCGTGGTTGAAAGCGATTTTTTTCACTTATCAATTTTTTAAAACGTCGAAAAGGATCGCGTACATAACCCAATAAATGGCGCATTGGGAAAATCTACATGAAAGTAATAACAAAAAAGTCAGGGAAAATATCAGATCAATGCTTATTGCCGGTTCATATATTTTTTACACATTATCGGAAAACGATTAACAACCGAAGCTACTTTGTGCCGAAAGAAAATCATTTTTCATTCCGGGGGGTCAAGGCTGGATAAAAAGACTCGTTAGACAGCAGTGTCTGGCTCCGCTACGACAGGCACCGGGAATTGTCAGCTTACCCTCCTTGCCGGAAGTAAAGCGTTTCAGGTTCCCGCTAGGGGGTTTGGCTTCCGGCATTTCGATGGCGCTCGGGCGTTCCACGTAATAAGCCGCCGTCCTGCCCTTCGCGTCCACCACGTTCGGATCGGCTCCGGCCCTCAGCATTTCGCGCCAAATCTCCTCCTTCGCGCTGGACGCCCCGCAGTAATGCAGCGCCGTTTTCCCATCTCTGTCCTTCAGCCTCACCGTTTCCGGATGGTTCTCGAGCAACCACTGACGGCGGAAAGAGAGGTTAGCTTCGAAGCTCGGATGCTCGGATAGTCTGCCGCGGCCACTGCCGGTCCACCTACCTGAACGATGTCCAAGTGATCGTTGTAGGTCGCCTTGTGGAGGAGACCGGCACCGGAAAGGTCTTTGCACATGGCGAGATTTTTCATCCCGGGCTCGTCCGCAGACAGGATGCCCTTCAGCTTGTTCAGGTTTCCCTTATTAACCGCGTCGTGCAATTCCGCTATCTTTGACTGTGGAGGCAGAAGAAGGGACTTTGCGTAAATCGTTTGCTGCGGGATCGGGAATGCCTTTTTCGTTCGACTGTCGGCCCTTACCATGTAGCTCGGTATCGCCTTCAAAAAGTTTCGAACTTTCGGATCCGGCGAGTATTCCCCGATGAGTTTGTGCCCCTGACCTTCCAGAATCACTTGTTCCAGTTGGTCTATTTCTCCATTCCGAAGCCATTGTCGAATCACGCTCGGATGCATCTGAACTACTAAAAAAAGTATATTCATTCAGTTGCGTGCTCGCATATATCATGTATCCACGCACAAAACATTATGAGATTTCCAAAAGTAAGAACAAATTGTAAGCTAAACCGCATTTGCTGAATATAAGGAAGCGAATTGCACGTTTCCCGGCAAAGTCTCCCACACAACGCGTCTTCCAATGCCGCAGGACGTTCCTTCTCGAGCCTGTACATTTGCCGCGTTGGTTCGAACAGCGAGGTTCATTCTCCTGCGTTTAACAGGCCCAATACATGATTGCTGTTATTTCAATGTGTGCATTTAGAGAGCGTTGGTTACTTCGTTACAACAAGTGCAACGAGGGAGCAAGGCCCGAAGTAGCGGGGAATAACTGGGATCGAAAGTTGACTTGTGATCGTGGATGTTGATTCGTGCATCGGGAAAGACCAAAGTGAACGGATTTTTACGGATCCATTAGCCGAAACGTTTTCCGCATTGTCGAACAGCGAACAGCCTCAGCGTTTCGCGAACATTTTTGACCTGCCCCAAAAAGTGGAGACTTTTGACGAGGGATTTTGCGGACGTCAGGAAAACGGTATTTCCCGCACCGTTTCGACCGTTCACTGAATACATGCAGTGAAAACACTGCTGCCGCCGTCCGAGCTGTTCGCGTAAAAAGAACCAGGCGTTCCGATTGGCCGAGGGGTTTCTCGGGTGCCACCAGTGAAAACTGGCGTTCGGGTCATTGCTTCCTTGCGTTAAGTGAGCGTGGTTCGTGCCCTGTATTTCCGCTTGCGTTCCGAGTGCCCCTCGTGCTGATTCGCAGTGCTCAAAGGTCGATGCCTCCGCGATTTTTCCGTTCTCCGGAAAAGAAGAGAGGCGAATGCACTTCAATTAAATTTTCTCCAGCAATTGACAGTTGCCCGCGAAATAATTGGTTTTTTTTTTTTTTTTTTATTCAATGAAGTTTTTACTTTGATGGGAATTTCCTGTATCGATTTCGGGCAGGATTTTGAAATTTTTATGAGGAACGCTTTTAACAACAGGAAAGTTGCGTCTCCCGGTCCTGTATGGAAGTCCATATAAGTCCATTATTTATTTATGCTGAAACTCGTTTTCGCAGATTTATGATTTTCCAATTGCCTCACGACAGACCGCATTGTGTCAGATCTTTTATCATTAATTCATTATAATATCGATATTTTTTGTTGTCCAAATAACATAAGGGTCGACATTTTCGTTGGTTCTGTCCATCGCCGTTTTCATAAACGAAAAACTGCTATTAAAATTATAAATTTCTCCGCGTGCTTTTTAATGTTGTTCGATTCATATTTTTACGTGAAACGAGAACGCCCCGATTTTACGAAAAACGTGGTACTGGACAAAGGCAACGTATGAAAAAGTACAATTTCAACGTTTGGATGCCAAGAGATGGTCGATACTTGTACGGTTGTGAGTGTTTCAATCTGAATCGAAAGAGAGGTTAAAAGATACGAACCTCTTGGTGGATATGTATGGATATAAATGGTAGATAAGTCATCGAAATCCGTCATAAGCCGATAGTGACCTACAAAAGAAAATTTTATGCGCTGTATTTTTTCAGAGGATGTCAGGTACGTCGCGCTGTCAAAACTGGTCCGACCTTCATTAAACGCTTAAACGCGAAGCGCAGAATTGATATCCCCGCTGCAGCGTTCCACTTCAAACTCACCTTTGGGAGGACTGGAATGAACGTACAGTCCATTTACTTGTTGGAAATTCCGGTTGTTCTGCCCCACCGGAGACGCTTTTCTCCTTAAGTTGACGGCGGGCATCGCTCACGCATTTCTGCGCGGAACATCGGCGAATACGCTGAAGTTTTTGCTCCTCGCAAGACTCACAGAATCATCCGCAGAACGTCGTGAACTGCGTCTCGTACGAGGTGCTCGGGCCAGCTAAGGAGCTCGGCATCGTCGGCTCCCGGGAGAACGAACTGAAAACTGACTTTCGGAGCGGAAAGTTGAGGAATCGAAGACCGATTCGGTGCGATTGGACCGGTTCGTCGCAAGCTAAACACTGCCGAGTGCTGACAGACCGCTTCCGGTTCCGAAGATGAACCCGAAACGTTGGTAACGCGTTTAAAGTTGCTAACAACAAGGTTTTCGACGAGACCCGCCCGAAGCGCTCAATTTTTCATCGAAGCATCGACGAAAGGTTTGCACCTCTCCGGCGATCGTTAATTATTAACTGGATTCCGTCGTTGTCTAAGGAAGTTTTTAATTTTTATCTGCTTCCGGCCGGAAAATGCGACTTCATACTAACGTCACGGCGGAAGTGGATCCGGCGTCGAGGCTCCTGAGACTTTAAACGGGCAGGAGGAGAGACGGAAATGAACCAACCTGACCGTGCTGTCCGAGAACTTTTGCACTGTCTTGGTCCGGGTTTTCAGATGGAAATTGTCACCCGTCGCAAATGTGTATGTCAGCTTTCCGAGGTAAAAAGTCGGTACGTTATGCAATACCATCGATGCGTAAAGTTGAGGGAAAATATATGTATATTTTTCAAATATATGTTGCTTTCAGACTCGATCTCTGAAACTCGTGAATCTGACGATGAAAAACGTGGCAACAAAATAATCTCGATGATTATTAGCGTTATCATAGGTATGTATGCACATTAATGTGAGGCATCCAATTTACTGAATTTAATTCATTACAGGTTTATTTTAATGGATAAGAAAGCATTAAAGAAAATTACGTTAAATCCAGCGAAAATAAAATTAAAAGTCAATTATTTAATCTTTAGGAATCATTCATTAAGATGACTGAGAATAATATCAGTTGTTGTAGCGGAAATAATGAAAATTAAATTAACTATATAATTAAAAATGTAATCAATATAATTAGAATTCGTTGCTTAAAATACATAAAATTATTGAAATGTTAACATCGAGAGGTCAATTAAAGATTATGCTTTCGTTACTTTGCATCAATTAAAAAAAAATTAAAAATTATTATTATTATAATGAAATAATTAATAATTGCTACAAAATTTTAAAAAGTCTCATATTTAAAGGTGCAATGAAAATTAATATTCTCATTGTTGTACATATTCTAATTAATTGAAAAAATATTTATCATTTAAGTTAAATAATATTGTCATATATTGATACTAACTGAATAACGTTAGAACACAGCAATGACATAGTATTCTGAGTAACGGATCTTAATATACAGAATTTATCGAGCACTATTGTTTAAATTTTTAATAACAAATGTTAAGTACGATGGTTATGATATTTTTTCATATAAATATTTATAGTTACGATGAAATTTTATTATGAGCATGCTTATTTATGTTTGTTTAACATTATCCTTAATTGCATTTAATTATACATTTAACAGTTTATACGGGACATCAAAAAAATGAACGAGATTAAATATTCATGTTAATAATTCATTAATCGCATACGGTGTAATAAATGTATATATCTGCTTATTCATATATATATATTTATAAATCATAAAATTAAGATCTATTTGCAAAATTTCATTGTAAGTTCACATTGCCTATGTAATATAAATATCAACGACGAATGTATTAATATATACATGAAATGTGTGTATAATCACATAATTATTGTATTAATTCTTAATTTAATACGTATAAAAGACAAGTAATAACTGCATTGTATAATTTAATGCTGTATATAATGTTTTATAAGAACTTAATGGTGTAGAGCAATGTAATCAAGATTAATTGTAAAATAATACCGAAATAAATCACATAAAAATATAATTTCATTTGTTTATTATTCCATATGGATATTGTGATAAATAAAGTTTCACGTTTTGTATTTTCACATAAATTAGACTGCATTTAGGATTGAATGCGTATTTTAATACAAAACAGTGGTAGAAACTGAAATATACACGTACGTAAATTTATAAAATTTGATCGATTACATGTCCATTGCGGTACATTATTCACATCATGATCAATATGGTAGCAGGAAATTTTTTTAAATGTATGCGTCATTTATAATATATCACGTAGCAGTAAGCAATGCGTTTATAGTGTGTGTGTAAACGTATTCAGCGATCGGAAACACGGAGACACGGTAAATGTTTTGCATAACAAATTAAATTAATCGTACATTATATACGCACGTATATATATATATATATATATTTCAACAAATTTTTTCACCTTTTCAGTGGCTCCCCAGGCCATTAGGCCATCGTGCTATTTGCGCTATTAAACTTATTGGGTTTCATTTGCGAGCATTGCTGGGCGGCGGTCCAAAGGGGTGTCCAAACGGGCGAAATGGGCCACGAAACTTTATGTTTTTATTTCATCAGAAGCAAATCAGCGTGAAAGAATTTTTCCCGGTTATTATAATGAGGGCGCATTGACGTGAAAGCATGTATAACACGCTTTCTTCCTTACTTCTTGATTGTATATATATATAAATACTTACACAAAACAACTGCAGATTTAAACTTCTTGCAAATTTTTGTTCTTCGGCTTAAAATATGCGTGAAATTAATATCAATGAGCGTGGCGCATTTGATGTTGACCGCCATCAATGTACGTCTAAATGAAATTGAAATGACGTTATGTCTGAAGTGAAAACATAAAATCTGGAATTTTACTTCTGCACGTGTATGCATATAAAAGCGAAGGCGCATACCATACGCGGATAAGTTCGATTTCAGTTCGTTTATATGTATTAGATATCGTCCGACGGTGCCGTGATCGGTGTTTTAACCGAAAATTACAGACTTCTTTTAATATTAATGATGAGTATGAAACGAGTTTTCTTTCGATTGTATATAATAATATCATTAATTATTTCGCGGGCGGTTTGCCGAAGCTTTTTGATCGATTAAAGGTTTGCTGACTCAGCGGCATGTAAGACGGTGTCGCTCGCGTTCTTCCACATTCGACTGCATTTTGTCTGCTGGTTTGTTTTCCAGCATCTGCTGGAAATGTTTCTTTCTCATCTGCCGCGCTCCCGGCCGATACCGGGTTAAGGATGCCAGCCGATGGGCGTCGCCGAACGGCGCCGCCTTCCGGCGGCGGCTGACGACGCCCGGAAGCAAATCTTTGCGCCCCCTCCCCCGAATCGCGACGTGACACGGCCCGGGGAGCGAAATTTTCCCCCGTCGGAAAAAGCATTTTTCCCTCGCGCTGCGGGTCCCCCCCGCCACCGAATGCAGAGCAGTTCCGATCCTGTCGAATTTTCACCAACCCCTGAGAGCAAATTATTTTAACAGCGTTGCTAATGGGAAAAGAATTTTGTTGTGGTTCCGCGGCTGCCAAGCTTTTTCCGCTCTCCTCCGCCGCTTTCTTCGAGCTTCCTTCAGTTTAGTTGGGAAAATTTGTCAGAGTTCGCGCGTTCGACGTCCATGAATGCGGGAACCTCGTTTAGAGGGATTACTCTCGGTTCATAAAGGAACGAAGCGGCGAAGATCCTTCTCTCGCGTGAATGCCGTTTGGGTAATCTTCCGGCGATGCTGCGCAAGGGAAAAGCTCGCGATTGGAATATGGAGAGGATAAAATTTTGACGGGGAAGGGAAAAGCCTCGGAAAAACGCTAAGGTAAAAGGCACGAGTGTGAACGTTAAATTTTTTGGCGTTTTGCAAATGAAAAGACGGCCGAGCGCCGTTTTTAAAATTTGAGTCTTCCGCCTTATATCATCATGAATTTTTCAGCTTTTCTTGGGCGAATGTTAAATGCAAGAGGCCCGCCGGCCAGATAAAATATATATATCCATAATGAAACGCATTTATAGACGAAAGGAAAGTTCTTTTAAAAATATTTCTCGAATTTGCGCAGATCGCGGGAAAGAAAAGTAAAACAATCTTCTTGTGAACTATTTTTAATCCACCTCTGCAAATATTTAATCTGAAAAATTACCGCCGTTATATTGTCGTTTCGCGCACTGCTAAAAGCACTTTTCCCCGATGCCCGGCTGCAATGGTGGAAAAAATTTTCGATGCGGAACCGACGATTTCGCGTCGGATACACCAAGAACGGGACAAATCGCACCCGTTTCGGCGGTGTCCAGAGGGACGCCGTCCCGGAGGAAGGACTAAATCCTTGATCCCGCGAAAAATCCGCTTTCCGCGCAGAGTGAGC